>VOQZ01001034.1:0-144217 GCA_008079305.1 Phytophthora palmivora | reverse complement strand
CAAAGTGCTTTCAGGCGAGGCCAGTTGCCATCTACCCGAGTGTCATGACGATGGAGGAAATTCATTAGCTTGGGCGGATCCAAGGTTGACGCCTTCAGGCGATTCTCCAAATCGTGAATGACCTCTGCAGTTCGTCATTGTCGCTCTCCAGACGCGTGATGCGTGTTTGGAGTGCACGTTCTTGACGCTCATGTTCCTGAGCCTCGCGTTTGTAATCGCGACTGTGCTTTTCCAACTCAGAGATGATATAACCCTTGGCGAGCTCAGCTCTTGGTGCCAATACTTTTGGAGTAGCGAGTAGTCCGCACGAACTTGGCGGACTCTTCGAAATCCTTCAAAGCACGCCGATTGCTTGAGAGCTCGAACGCTGGGTAGAAGCCTCCAAAGTGCGATACTTGTCCAGGAGACGTTTCATAGAGTTGTCATCCCGAATACTTTACGAGCCAGATCTTGAGTGCCATAGTGACGCAGAAGAGAAGCCGTCTCCCGCTTGGTTGAGATGCTCTTCAGCGCCAAGAGGAACTCATAAGAGTCAGGTTCCAACGTATCCGCTAAAGGAGTCAGTATTTCGCGACGGATGTCGGCATCCGGACTCAATAGCTTGGCGAGGAACTGTACGTCCTCTTCCGAAAGTGATTCCACCCCCAGAAGGCACTCGACTCCACCATAGCCACCACGGAGAAGACTCCCGTTGGACAGGTCTGCAGTTGTCGCTGGAACTCCCACGAACATCGTGTTCGGACTAGGAAGATGAGAGGGAGGCGCAGCAATTCGTGTCGGAGGGACTTGACCTTCCAGTGCGGGGCGTGCCTTGACCGCAGCGTCTGCCAGAGCATCCAGCTTGTCCATGTCGTCTTTCTCAAAGACCTTAGCCAACAACGGCCGAAGTGCGCGTTGGATTAGGTCCTGAGCCTTGTCCGCCACTGGTGGAGCACCCGTGGACGTCTGAGCCACGCCTGGAGCGAGTTGCCATCGGAAGCAGTCGCCGTGCTTGAACCTGAGCGATCCTTGCTCGAGCTCCGCTTTTTCTTGTTGCCGGAGCGCTCTTTGGAGCCGCTCCTGCTCCTTTTTCCTGTGGATTTTGCCGCGCTAGAGCTACGGCTCTTCGGCGCCTTCGCCTGCTTGCGTTCCAGGACTTGTGGTGTTTCCACCGCCTCCTGGGAAGTCTCTTGAGCCGTCTCACCGCGCTTGTCAGCCGAGGACTCCAAGCCAGAGCCGGAAGTTGCACTGCGGTCGCTCTCAGCAGTGCCTGCATCCTGGGCACCCGCCTTTTCAAGCTGGGCGCTAGGGAGGGGCGCTGACGCTGAGGGAGGCGAACCGCTAGTTGGTGCCCGGTCTCCGGAGTTGCTTGGTGTCTCGCTCATCAGTTGCTTGATCGTTGGAAGTTCTCGTTGTGAGTGGAATCTTGGTTGCCACTCTGAATTGGGTACGACAGTTGGATAGTAGACGGGGCGCAGAAAAGACCCGATCTGGGGTAATCGCCTAACGGTTTTGCAATTCGGGATGTCTGGTCGCCCGGGATAGCTGCGTTCGTTTGGTCGGCTCATGTTCTGTCACTTCGATGGTAATTTCCTCAGTGAAAGACCGTGTATCCGAGGGGCGGTTGTGACGATGTGCCTCTGAATTTTCTAGGCACACCCGCAGCTGCCCAGCCGGGACAACCCGCACACTGATTCGGACAAGAGATGATGGTTTTCGAGATGGGTATTGAATGGGACGCCTGGGCGATTTGATGGTTTGGACTTTGGGGATGCAGATGTTCGGTTACGGAGAGGCTCACAGGTTGGAAGCGTACGCCCTGAATGGGTACCACATTTAGGATGCAATACCGACGCTCAGTCCGACCGCCGACTCCTTGACGGCAGGTATCCACGAGAAGGAAGCAAGTGCCCTCGGAGAACGTATCCCGAGGAGCAGCCTACCTTGACGGAGCCGAACATCACCCAAGAACACCCTGAAACTCCAAGGTTTCCACAATTACGACCCTATCTATACATGTAAACCCCAAGACTGTCTCCCTCATCCTGAAAGTTCGATCGCCTACCGGATATGAAGACTCCATCCGAAGTTATGCCGTGTACCCCGAATGTGCATTCCGAATGACAATACATCCTGAATGGCCAAGCGACTGTCGAAGAACAAGATCGAAGCTCAAGTTGCTGAAGATAAGTTCAGTCCGGAAGTCAGTTTACTGACATTCAAGCGGAGTCAAGACAGTACGACCCAAGAGTATCGCAATCAGATGATTACACCGTACAAGAACAAGACCAGTGCTGCTGATCTCAGAAGAGCCGAGACATCTTTGATGAGTGTATGCAGATCCAAGTTCGACGTGACATTCCAAGTATAATGAGACCAAGTCTACCCGAGTGTGACCTCACGAAGTAAAGGAAGACCGCCAAAGAAGTACCAAGACTACCAAGATTGAAGAAGAATTTAGAATGCCAAAGAGGTAGAAGATAATTTTAAACAGAGTTTGTTTTGCGTTGAAAAGCACAAGTGTCTTCGAGTTCGCTTCATATTGGGAAGCCTAAGTATCTTCGTCGCACAGGCAACCTAGGGAGGTCGCCGTACTTTTTAACACATCTCGTCAAGGAAGGACTACCTGGAGGACCGCTCACATTAGGAGGGCCCCAGAGTGAGGACGACCAAGGCCGCGCTAACTACGCGAAAACTCTCAACACGTTCAAGTCGAATTAACTTGGGGACCAGTGGGCTTGAACACTCGGAGTGATCCAGTTATTTTATTTGCTAAGTTGCTAGTGGACACTCCGAGTGCCCCTTGCATTTCATATTCATTTCCCTGCGATCTTAGGAGGTTTGGTAGTGATCACCCCTAGGATTTGACTGTTGATTACTGTGTGTTTAGGAAAGACATTCTATTGTTTCCCTCGAGCATTTCGAGGGTGGTGCGCGTAGGGCATCCCGAAATTTACCTGTATTCGGGCGTGCTAACTAACTGACAGGCTGCATATTGTATATTCAAACTCTGTTTTATTTTAGGTTATCTTTTGGGAAGAAGGTCTTTACTCGTGATCTCGCAACCCACATTCAGGACCCCCAGGATACGTATAACCTGGAAGTTCTTACATTTTCTGTGTGTCTATCTTAGGAATACAAAATACCCGGTGAAACCCGGTCCGCCGAATTAATCGACCCTATAGGGATTGCACAAGGTCACACGCCAACCTGGATCGAGTCTAGTACTTGATCCAGGACCTGTACTACCCGAAAAGTCGGTTCTTTTCTAAGGACCACCCCCCACTCTTCGGGCGCGCTATACTTTGGGCGGTCAAGTGTTCACCCACTTCGCCACACACTATTCAAACTGGGCATAACGTCCACCGTCATCTTTACCCAGCTTTCATACACACCTTTCTTGTCAGTATTGTCGTTCTTGACCAAGTTTACACTTTCTGGTATATTGGCCGAATCGCGCACCCTCGACGCTGATTGGCCAAACTGAAAGTTGCCCACTGTGTCCTTGACGATGCCTTGTACAACAAGTTGTAGCCGATGCTATTCTTGATGGCTAGGTTCTTGACTGAACGGTGAAGTGATCAGCGATACACGAGCTGGTTGGCGTGAGTGGGGTGATGAGGATTGAGGAGGGGTTCGTTGCCGGAGTGGATACGGCGAAGCGCGTAAGGCTGATGACGTAGAAGGTGGAGTTCTTCGGGTGAGTGTGATGGGGTCACACGAGCACCTTGCTTGAGGAAGCGTACTATTAAGAGTATACAAACTCTAAGTGAACGGCGGTTCACTAGCCCCTGGTCTTATAGGACTTAATAGTCAGTTTAGAGTATGTTGAAGACTGATTTATTTATGGTTAATTAGGTCATTTAGCCTGTAATACAAATTACTAATTAACTATAGTTTGCTCTATATGCATATAACAGTAGGTCAAATACTGTTGGTTGGCCTTCAGCCACCCGACCTACGTACCAGTGGTGTGGTCCACACCACCCACGACTGAGTATTCTCAAAACGAATACTCCCAGAAGTAAATCTACTTCTAGAGGCGGTACCCTTTCTAGGGTGCCCCTCATGTAACCCCATTACAGTGGGCGTCAAATACCGTCCCGCAGATTCAGGCACTCGATTCTCAAGTTGAGATGCAGTCTGTCCTGTATTAACCATGTTGCCGCCCTCACAAGTTGCCGTCGTCAAGCAGAGAATGAAAACACCTGTGTCAAGTAATATAATATCTAGTTTCGTAGGTTTGCACGATTGGCGGGTTGTTGGATTGAAAAACCGCGCAGGGAAATTTTGAGTAGAACTCGCAATATTCAAGGTTGTAGTGTAACATTTGCTCCATATTCTTACGCATATCGTTCAACTATTGCAAAATGTAAAAATAATATTAATTTAAAAAATACATGGAAAAATATATCTGATGGCACAGAACCGGCTTCTTTCAAGTCAGAATTTGGCAGTCGCACAATGCTGAATACGTATTATTCAGCAAGATCTGTAGGTCTATCGAGCTTGAGCTACAGGAGCTACAGGAAGCTGTCACTCGATGGCTCTGCTGCTGGTTCTAGCATCCTCAAAGTGAACAGATGTAAATTTTCGTGCAGTGTCCATTGTGGACATCTTTCATGAATTTTCATTTGTTCCGCCCTAGAGGTCAGCAGTTCTTGAGATGTGGTGGCACCGCATCAGTGCAGTAGCTGCTGGATGTTGCTCACAGCTATGTCTGTCCTGAAACGCTTTAAACAGCTTCACTAAATCTTGACCGGATTTTCTAGCGGAGAGAGTATGAAATGGGAGCCAAATGGCAGGTGTGTCTCGACCCTTGCCCTTGTCTTAACAGCTCCTGCTGTCCTTTACTCGAATAGGTGAATCCAATATGATTGTTATCTCATTTCAGAACTTCCAGTGGCTCTGAGCAACAAGAAATACCATGAGCACAATCCATCGAGAGCTATTGATGGTATTGTTGTTGATGGTGGCAATGAATCGCTTCATCGTTGAAGGTCGCCACTTGAGAGCGTTAGAAGATGGAGAAGATGATGATGATAGCAGAGACACGAGTTCAAGCCACGATGACAACAATAACGGACCTTCAAACAGTAACAAGTCCAGCATTTTCGACAACACCGCGGTAGTCGTTGTCATCGTCGTTGTGGTCATAGTGCTTTCCATCGCCGGCATCATGTTGGTAGTTGTACGACGACGAAGGAGACGAGCTTTGGAGCGCAATAGCTGCACATCACCCCAGACCAGCGAGTTGTCAACAGCACCTCCTGTCGGTGTCGCCTACGCTCGCCATTAGGACATGCAATTGAACTAGGGATAATAGAATTTTTTTACTGAAGTCACCTCGTTATCTTCTCCAGCTCGCCGATCATGCCAATGGAAGTCACTGTATTGTCGACATCAGCAACAAGAGAACGTAGCAAGAAACACTGTGAAGTAATGTAAAGACTTTGAATTTAGCTGAGGTTATACAAAGAGCCTCTGTCGCTACCAAAACATCATGTCGTTCCGCACACTGTAGTCTACAGCTCGTCCTTCATGATCTTACGCAGCTCGTATGAAATGTGAATGGCACTTGGACGCTGTGCAGGGTCGAACGACAGACATGCGCGCGCCAGCTTCACGATGGAAGGCGGACATGACTCGTTGAAGCTCGGTTGCAGCTTGCCAGCTGACACAAGCTGCAGGATAGTCACATCCTGCATCTTGCCACCGTTCGTGTTGGTGGCATCGTGGAACGGGGCCTTGCATGTATCCAGTTCCGACAGCACCACACCGAACGAGTAAATATCGGCGAACTCCGTGTAGTGTCCGCCTAGAATGACCTCTGGGGCGATCCAGCGAGCCGTGCCCACACCTGCCGTCATTGTCTCGTCAAAGCTGCGGTTACGAGAGATACCAAAATCGCTCAGCTTTGCTCCGCTCTGTGCATCGATAAGAACGTTACGAGACTTCAAGTCACGGTGAATAAGCTTCGGGTTCAGCGTGTGCAGGTACACCAGAGCATCTGCAACATCAATGGCGATCTGGCACTTCAGGTTAGCCCACGTCAGTGAGCTAGCACGGCTCGAATCCAGCAGAGACTTCAAATCACCACAATCCATGAATTCAGTCACGGCTTGAATGGTCAGTGCATTCGTCCAAGATACACCAATAAAGTGCACGATCTTGGGGTGCTCCAGCCGTGCCATTGTCTTAATTTCCGTTGCGAATGCCAACGCGTCTTGCATCGTTTTCTTGTCACCTAATAAGCGCTTGATGGCAACGTTCTCGTTCATGTACAGTCCGAGCCATACTTCACCAAAACCACCACGAGACAGGAGCTTGACCGCCTCCACATCGCGGTGCTCGATACGAGCCGCCAACAGATCCGGATCGTCCCAAATCGACGACCCAAACGTCGTATCACCGCCCGTAAGACTCGAGCCAATATCCGTTCCGAATATCGTCGATCCGCCCTTGGTCGAGAATTGGCCACCATTTTTCTTACGGTACCACACAAACGCAATGATAGCCAGCACCAAAACACCGCAGCACACACCCAGAACAATTGCCAGTGTGTGGCTGCTGCCTCCATCATCGTCACTTGACGACGTTCCCACTGCGCAAACCTGCACATTAGCATTACTAAGCGTCGTCGCCGTGTAACCAGATCCACAATCCGTGATCGTCACGTCAGCATCAAATGTCGCGAGGTTCTGCAGCAATGACAACTGTTCATCGGACACTTGGACGTTCGTCAAGTTGCAGCTGGCCATATACAAATACTTCAACGCTCCCGACTTGGCCATCGTATAGATGTCGTCTGGAATCGTCGTGTAGTAATTACCCGTCAAATTGAGTGTCTGCAAATTACTCAACACAACTGGAAAGTCCGTGAGCTCATTTCCAGCCAAATTAAGGTCCGTGACAGTACTGAGGCCCGTCCAGACGTCACTTGTATTGTCCGGTAGCTCCGTGATGTAATTGTAGGATAAATCCAGCTTCGTGACGGCCGTAAAGTTGGCAAATTGGTCTGGAACAGCATTCAGGTTGTCATTGGTAAGATACAATGTCTTGTACGTCGTAGCAAGTGACACAGTCGAGATCGTGTTCCTCAGGTTCACATCTAGCAAAAACATACTGACTACCGCACTTGGCGTGTCAAAAAATGTCTGATCCAGCGAAATGTCCTTGATATCCGATTTATCCGTCGATTCACTTGGAGCTCCTTGTAATTGACTAGAGAATTGTATGTGTTAAAAAACCACCATCATAACATCAATCAGTATCTTCGTAACCAACCATAACTGATATCATCACACGTACACAGATAGAGTCGAGCTGCTATACGTTAAGTCTGTAATTTGCGTTACAGTAGCCATCGTCTTTTCATCCGTATTCGCGTTAGCTTCCAGTGCCAATAGCCACTGATTGCCGTCCCACAGCAGTGAGTCTAGACACTGGTACGTCACATTGCACTCTGTGGATGTGCCGGGTAGTTCAAAGTCGCTGTCGCTGTAGCATGGGCCACTAGCGCCTAGTTCCACACATGACTCTTGAGAGGGAGAATAGAGCACACAGGGGTAGTCATTGCAGCTCGAGGGACAGCCAGAAGACGTGAGTGTCGTCTCTGTAAGAGCCGTGCACTCGGCAGCACGCGTACTACCAGCGTGAAGCAGCACCAGCGAGAGGACGAGTATTGGACGCATACTGCGAGCCGTCAGTTATATTGCACAGTGACGCTCTATTCGAAGGGAGATAGGAACTGGATTAGTGGAATAGGGATAGGGGAAGACAATCTATGGGAGTTTGTATGGTGGGAGAGCGCCGTTTAGAGTAGTGGTGTTTACAGTTCCCACGTTCGAACGCCACTGCCGATTTTTTAGCAGCGACTTATTTCGAGCTAATTGATAGCGTAGAGGGAGCGATGCTGTAGTATCGATGGTCCTAAGAAGCGATGGCATTGACTGACATGAAGATGGCTAACTGCAAGGGGCCTATCTGAATGGAAAACAGGCTGGCGTGCGAAAATTTGGAGTGGTCAGTGTGCCGAGGGAGTTGTTGTCGTCAGTCAAAGAAGGGGTTACTCTGGCTACTACAGAAAAACGTGCATGTCATTAAATTCAAGGTCGTGACGACCCGATTCTACACACGGGAAATTTGGACTATCAAGTCCAAAACAAGCCAAAATTCGAGCATCGCTGACCTACCAAGAACTTCCTGGCAGGAAGGAGAAGATGCTCCAGGTGATGGAGGTGGTGAACTCCAACCATATATTCATGGCAAACGTTGCCCCTTGATGAACGAATATGGAATCGACTGTCAATCGCAACGTCTGATCGCGCGACAGCAAGTGTAGCCATTTGACAACTTCAACATGATACCTTGATGGTTACTTTGCTATGAGAACCTCTCGTCGTGTTAATAATTTCGTGGTATTCAGGAATGCATTCCTCCAATTTTACTCGCGTCTTATCTCGCAAAAATAGAGTTTTCGTGCATAAAGATTCATGTTCATGCAGATGCATTTCTCGACTTTTCCGATCCAAAGGCGACCACTATGATCAAGCATGGAGTATTTCTCCTGTTGCTGTCAGTTGCTGTAGTTTATGCAAAATCAACTGTCCAAGCTGTTGCAAACAGTTCGGACATCACAGCAGCTCCACTTTCAGGATGTCAAGTTTGTGCTGCATCGGGTGATTGCTCACACGCCTATTTGGATGGACCGGGACAATTCTGTGGCAATTGGTTGGACCGAGCAAGTCAGCGTCAACGATGCTGCTGTCCCCGTGAAGCTACATGTGCAGTAAGCAATTATGCCTGCAACTGCAAGACGAGTAAGACCAAAGTACCAACATCATCATCAACAACTTCTTCATCTCGAGCTAGTTGGGGTGCAATTTTCGGAAGTGTGATTCTTCTGTTCATCGCCTCTTCGATACTCTGGTGTCTGTGTCCTTGCTGTCGAGCAAACAAATACGCAGCTCTTTCAAAACCGCCCATGACTCCAGTGGTCGTACAAACTCCTGCCTACGCTCCTGAATATACGTACACACCAGGATACGTTTCTAGACCAGTATATGGCGGTCCGGTCTACGGTGGAGGAGGCTATTCCAGTGGAGGAATGGGTGTTGGCTCTAGTGCGATGCTGGGAGGTGTCGCCGGCCTATTTGGTGGCATTCTCGCAGGTCAAGCACTCTCTGATGCTGGTGGACACCATGGATACAACGGAGCTGGAGGTACTTGCTCTGCGGACAATGGAGGCGAAGAATTTGGTGGGGACTTCTAGACACGCTCACTCCAACGTAAGACCGTAGATAATGATAATTTAAATGGTATCAATTCCTGCCTTCCATTTTCATCCGAGCGTGACGAGGTTCGATCGGCGGATCATTTGTTCGAAACGGAAGAGCACATTGCCTGTTTCAACAAAGAGATACCGAGCTTGTGCTTCATTAAGACAATCTCCGTGACCACCGTATGTGAATTGTACGTGATCGTCAAACATGTCGAACCGCAGGTATGTGTACGCATCACGCAGGTACACCACACCTTTTCTATTTGTATTTGCGATATCATCTGGAGGTGGCACGACCAACGTCAGGATTGACAGGGATTTGTGGCCATACTCGTCTTCATCAGCAACCTTGGACGAGATATTTAAATGGCGAATTCGATGTGAACGGTTCGCATCGGGAGAGTTGCGAATAAGGACAGTGTTGAACGCATCTACCCTTTGCAACACTCGAACATCGATCGCCGAGCGATAACATCTTCTATACATTTCAGGGTTATTGAAAACCCGCCAGCCATCAATAGCAAGTTCCTCCGCCAACATCACGCTGTCTGTACACGGGATCCTTTTCATAAAATGAAACTCCAATTTTCGTTTGTCACTCAGATGTCTCTGCACAGTCCAGCCAAAGAACTGTACCGGATCATCACTCATTTGTTTTTTCATGAACATACCATGATGGTTCTTAATAGTCTGGTACTTTTCTCGAATGAGATTATAGCACGTCATAGCAGGCATCGGTTCATAGTAAAAAGGTTCCGTGTCCTCTGCAAAATACGACCAGAATCCTGGTCGATTCAAAACTCGCACCGATTCCGTGTCGTGGTTCTGTAAATTAGGGTCCGCCACTTCGGGTGTATCCACCCTCAATGTCGTTTCAAAGATGGCCATTTGTTCCAATCTCTGGGCCAATGCTTCATTTTCCTGATGAATGGCGTTCTCCATCTCCACTGCGTCAATATACTGAACCATCAACTCTTTTTGGGCTTCAACTGTCATATCAGGGTGATTTTTATCTCGATTCGAATTGGCAGTTCGGATTCGTCTCCACGCCAGCATTCCGCTCTCTAATTTCTTGTGCAAATGTTGATATTGTTTACGCATTGAATCCATAAGTGCGTTATGTCGCGACCTACCTCTCGCCATGTTTTCTCGGTGACGACGTTTCTTGGCCTCCTCTTTACTCTCAGGCTGCAGAATTTGGTCCACATTTGTGTCTTCCACGATAAAATCTGTAGGAGATAATGGAGAGCGTCCACCGGACGTCGCCATTATTGGAATTTTCGGTTGTGAGTGACGATCGATGGTGAGGATGCAGGAAGGGAATGGAAGGCACTTGGCAATCGCCTCTCTGACCACAGGCGTTTACGGTAAAGGCTGATTGCGATAGAGTATCATTTAAGCAAATCTGACTCACTTGATGTTAGTAACTTGTCTTGATGTTTGTATGCCAGGACTAAAAGGCAGGAATTTGGGCACTTTCAACTGTAAATTGACTGTGGTAAACCTCGATTTACCTTATCATGGCAAACGTAAAGCTAACCCGTCAATAATACAGCATCCTATACCATGGTATTTGTCAGTATTTTAGCAGCGCATCACTCTAGGGGATCAGCATTTGTTCAGCCCAGACGGGAAAGACGGAAGAGGATGCACCAGCAGTGGACAGAGGACTCTTTCTGAAGAATCTATACGATCGCTGATTCGGTGGACATTATTTAGTAAACATGGTTGAACTGATACAGGTAGTCTAGAAATCAATCATCACATATCATGTGTTGCTACTAGCAATTTGCTAGTCGTTAACGTAGTGTGCGCCTTTCCCCAAGATGCTTAAACATTGTTAGTCGATTGATCACCTTTTAAGCTGCTGTATCACCAAATTTCTGGGGTAGTATCAATTCCTCGAAGCGAACGAGTGCAGAAGCTGACTCGAGGAACACAAATCGAGCCTCAGTGTCGTTCGCATAGACTCCATGAAGTCCAAATGACATTTCCACAAATTCTTGACCGAATTCATCCACACGTTGGTGCAGAAGCAAATAAGCGTTCGTATCGTGTACAAATTGGATATGTGGTGCATTCCTCTTCGCCATTTCTTCATTTGGGGTTATTGCGAGCAGGAGAATGGTCACGGTTAAAGGTCCTTCTTCATCAACATTGACGATCTTGGACGCTAGCGTGAGGCACCGTCGACTTGTAGCGTTGTCTATGGCAGGTAGACTCTGTAGGACCACACTGGTATTGGCATCCACATGCTGCAACACGTGCGTCATTACTCGACAACTATACAAGCGTTCATACAACTCGGGAGAGTTGAAGACACGCCAGGCTTCGTCTCCAATGAAATTAATCAACTGGGCACTATCGGCGCACGAGATCTCCTTCGAAAAGTGGAAATGGTGCCCGTTTTTCACGAGTCTCCGTACATTCCACCCAAAGAAAAGCTGGTCCTCCAAAGTCTCGTTTCGAGTGAACAGCAAGTGATGATCCCAAAACAATGGGTAGTTTAAACGGACCATGTCATGACACGTTCCAGCATCCACTGCCTCGTAGTAAAGCAAGTCTTCGTGTTCAGTAGAAAGCTTACGGCTGTCTGAAACCCCGTGTTGTGGGTCAGTATTTTCCAGGTGCATAATATCTCGATGAAGAAGAGATTCAAAGTGTTCGTAGTGATCCAGTTTTTCCTTGATTTTCTGGTTCTCGAGATGTATTGCGTTAGTAAGTTCCACAGCTTCCACGTAGGAATTATACAGCAATTGCGACGCCGTTGCCTCACAGTCTAATGACTTGCTAACTTCTGTAGGAGACCAAGTATGGTGGGAAGTACCCTGTCGATCCCAATACGATGTCAACAGTGACAACTGTTCACCAGACAGCGATTTAAATTCCTCACGCCATGAATCAAGAGTTGCCTTGAAAGCGGCGCGTTTCATCGCCATACAGTTGCGGTGACGTTCCTTCTGCGCTGTTTGTCTTCCTTTTAGTGTCTGCATGGTCGTTGGTTGTCAATTCTGAAAGTGAGACGAAGATCGATAGCGGATCTGCTGCGGACCCAAACGGAACTCGAATACCACAGACTTAGCGTATCAACTGATACCATAGCCAATGACAGGCCATACGATGCAGAGATATTAGCCCTTTGTGGTATTAGAGACAATCAGAAGTCATTTGTACGGTACAAGTGCCTTCAGATTGTCAAGTTGTACGTCAAAAAAAAAAAAAAAAAAAATGGAGACTCTCAAAGTGGAACGTTTCCCAAGTCAGGCGTTGTCACAACTTGTCAGACGTAGCACAAGTCTTCATAATATCAGGCGAATATTTGGCTTCTACCAGAAGTTCTGGCGGCCGTGTTGTTTATCGTAAGACT
Source organism: Phytophthora palmivora (assembly GCA_008079305.1). Classification (NCBI taxonomy): domain Eukaryota; phylum Oomycota; class Peronosporomycetes; order Peronosporales; family Peronosporaceae; genus Phytophthora; species Phytophthora palmivora. Next base: position 131,588 of record VOQZ01001034.1, on the reverse strand, counting down.
GAGATGCGTCGCTGAAGTTGAATAGCTCCATAGGTAAACTTGAAGTTAAAGTATTGTAAGTATCTATCTTACGGTCTCACGTTAGACTTATTTTGTACTACTTCCGGTCTTCCAAGAGCTGATCTTCGTGGCTTTGGAGTCATGTAGTTTGATCCGTAAGCTTCTGTTAGAAAGAAATTAGGATCATGCACCGTGTCGAACGGCATCCCATTGATTGTCACTTGTGAGAACGGCTCCACTTTATCTCCCGCTAGAAAGCGTCCATTGCTGCCTACAAATTCTTGAATATCCCAAAGACTTTCGTTCACCTTTTTCATTTTGTACAGATCCACGTATGGAACGGCAAAGTTCCTTGTGAGAGAGTGACTGGGGTCGTAAATACGAGCTGCTAATGGATGTGTCGGTGCCACGCAGACTCGCCAAATCTTCATGAAGAACATGTGATACCCTTTTTGTCGAAGTGCTTCCACTACCACATCTTTGTCTTTGAGTCTCTCGACGAAACCAATGTCGGTGTCTTCTGTGAATGGAATTATTGATCCATTGCGTACAGCACCCAGTAATGAACCAAATGTGATCAGCGGGGTGTTTCCTGTAGCTTTGAGCTCTTCGTACACATCCACCAGCAACATGTGTAATACGCTGGAATAACACACAGATTTTGGGGAGTGAACACTAAGTAGATCCGTTCGATCACCTGCGATGCAGAATGGAGTGTCCTTCCGGCCAGACATGGGAAGACAGTAGCTGTATTTCATAAAAAATCGCTTTCCTTCTTCACAGAGCGCAGTGTGTTCTCCACGAAAAGTGAGTGTTGGAGGATTCAACTCCTTTAACTCGGAGTAGAACCGATGACCCGAATGATACTCGATAGACTTGGCATTCACAGCGTTCAATGTGCAATTGTTATCCTCTTTGAGGAGAGAAGTTTCCGGTATGTGAGCGATGATGTGAGTCTCCATGAGTAGGCCAAACACTACCAACCCGATTGGTAACAATATAATGGTAGGTATCTCCTTGAGTCCCAGCAAAATTCTGGAAAGGAATCCAATTCGGTGCAGTGGTAATTGTTTGATCATCTCACCGTCGTTGCATTTCGTCTCCATCTCGATGAGTGGATAAGGTCAAACTTGAACTGCGAAGGGAACAAACGAAAATGAGAGCGGCCAGACGATTGGTAGCAGGGTTGTATTTTCGCAAAGTGCTCTTTTCATCACGTACAATGAACGGTAGACGTAGGTAAATCCCCTGAGACAAACAGTTCACACTTGCTGTTCGTTTGCAGTTCGTGTACATGTAGAAGCAGGGATGATCGCAATCAAAACGTTTGTTTTACCAGTTCAATTACTACTAGTAAATTGACAAGCGCGAACGTAGTTTTTGGTTCTTCAAAGATAATCATTTTCGCACAGTTCTATCATATTTATCTCTAGCTTTGAGTCCATGGTAGTCATGCTTCGCCTGGGGCTTTTGAGAACTTCTTCAGTGTCGTCAAAAGTTTTTCTTTATCCACACGATTTACCATTTGTTTCGTCACCGCAGATAAATTCGCTGGAGTAATTGATCGTCGAGGTCTCGGAGTCATGTAGTTCGGGCCGTACGCTGCCGTCAAGAAGTACTTTGGGTCATGCACCGTGTCGAATGGCATTCCGTTGATCGTTACCTGGGAGAATGGTTCAATCTTGTCTTTCGGAACAAGACGTCCATTCTTACTTTTGAGCTCCTCAATATCCCAATTGTCATTGTTGAGTTTGTGCATCCTGTACAAATCCACGTACGGCACGCCGATATACCTGGTGAGTGGCAATTCTGGATCATATAAACGACCCGCAAGCGGATGCGTTGGTGCAACGCAGACACGCCAAACCCCCTTGAAGAACATGTGATAACCTTTGTTCCAAAGTTCCTGTTGCAAGGCTTCTCTTGCGTTGATACTTTCAACGAAACCAATGTCTATATCTTCCGTGAATGGAATCATCGAACCATTTCGTACAGCACCCAACAATGAACCAAAAACGATCAGAGGAGTGTTTCCAGTCGCTTGTAGCTCCTCATACACACTGACCAGCATCATGTGTAGCACACTTGCGTAACAAATGGACTTTGGAGAACGGGCATGGAGCAAGTCGGCACGGTCTGCAGCAGTGCAAAATGGAGTATCTTTTCGTCCTGCTATCGGAAGGCAGTACTTGAAACCAGCTTGAGCTCGAACGTCTTCATTGCACAAAACTGTGTGCGTGTTCCGGAAGATTGGTGGAGAAGCGGGGTCCATGTCTTTCAATGAAGAGTAGAATCGATGTCCTGAATGGTACTCGACTTCGCTAGCATTTCGAGTTTTCGGGGAACACACTTCTTCCTTGACGATAGTAACTTCGGATACCGATGACATGAGCTGCATTTCCGTTGTTAGACCGAAAACTAGCAGCCCAGTCAGCACCAAAACGATGCTCGTCGTCAGTGTGATTCTTTTCCAGGAACTCTTGTACCCTAATGGAAAAACCCATTGAATACCAATGTGATGAGGTGCATCAACCTTGATTGTATCGACGTTTTGCTTGAGTCTCGTGGCCATCTTCACTTGTGGTGAATTGTAGGTTGAAGACTGACGACGTGAGCTGCAGAAAGCAAAGACAAGAATGAAAATGTACGGTTCGTCTCAACTCCCGTAGCATTATCATTCCGAGAAAGGATTGATTATGGACGCATTGCATAGTGCCAACACATGCTTGATCTCGGGAATGTCACTGAGGTACACCCACAATGAATCAGTCGCAACGGCAAATGTTACCACTGCAATCTACTTTGACTAATCATTGACGGTTCTAAGTGTCGAACAGCAAACAGCAACACCAGTCTGTCATGAATTTGCCAAAAGAGCTGGAACTTGTGGAACAGATTTGCTCAACAGCACTTCGGAAAGGCTAAATACTCTAGTGTACCTACTATAGAGATAGGAACTGTTCCAACTTTCATTACTTCTTTTCTACACTACGTTGTCTGTCCTATTGTTTGGCATGCTGGATGTCATGTTGTTTGTATCTTCTAATACCGGTGCCTCTGTTCGCTGCTTCGGGGTCATATAGTCTGGTCCGTATGCCTCCATCAAGAAAAAATTGGGGTCATGAACCGTGTCGAACGGCATTCCATTGATCGTCACTTGGGAAAAAGGCTCAACGACATGTCCAGGGAGAAAGCGTCCATTGCTACCATCCATCTCTTGAACATCCCAATTACCATTTCGAAGTTTCTTCATTTTGTACAAATCCACGTACGGGACAGCATAGCTTTTCGTGAGTGGCAAACTCGGATCGTAGAGACTCGATGCAAGCGGATGCGTTGGTGCAACGCAAACACGCCAAATATTGAGAAAGAACATGTGATAACCTTTATCCCAAAGCGCCTTCCGCAACGGTTGAATCGTTTGTAGTCTTCCAACATACCCAATGTCCGTGTCTTCTGTGAACGGGATCATTGAGCCATTACGGACAGCTCCAAGTAGCGATCCAAACGTGATCAACGGAGTGTTCCCCGTCGCTTTCAACTCCTCGTACACATCCACTAGCAACATATGCAACACACTTGCATAGCAAACCGACTTGGGTGAACTAATAGTCAGTAGATCCGTTCTATCACCTGCAAGACAAAATGGTGTGTCCTTCCTCCCGTTGATCGGTAAACAGTAGCCATATTTCATCTTGGTCCGTTGAGTTTCTTCACAGAGCTTGGTATGGTTGCCACGAAATGTTAATGGCGTTGGTGTACCTCTTTCCTTCAAAACCGAGTAGAATCTATGACCCGAATGGTACTCGATAGCACTGACATTCAAGACTCGTGACGTGCAAATACCATCTTGAGTGAAGACAGAAAATTCCGGCATACACGCTAAAATATGTGTCTCCATTGCGAACCCGAAGAGCGTCAAGCCAGCTAACACCACAACAAATGTCGGAATCACTGTCACCCCCGTCCAAAAGTCTCTACAGGCCATGAATACCCTTCGAACGACTCCAACTCGACGAGGTGGTACATGTTTAACCACTTGGTCACCTTCCTCGAGCTTCTTATCCATCTTCGCACAGTCGATCTAACTGAACTTGTGGAGACTTTCACGGCCCAGACCAAAGAGCAAATGACACGATGGGACGAATGGCCATGCGGGACATGTTGTGTCCACGTGTTTGCAGAGACGTATCATATGGCTGAACATCAAGCCTGTCCCCAACTCAGACACTGGTACTACGTCGTACTAAACCAATCTCGTAGCCTGTGTTATCACTACACAGCAGTCATACCACTCGTTTTAACAGTTGTAGTAGTACTTATGGTATACCTCCTCCCTTTGTTAGTCTACTCGCTGCTTGTTTCAACTGGTTGGTCACAGTTTGGACAGAAGGTGGGTCTCGTTGTTTTGGAGTCATATAGTCCGCTCCATAAGCTTCCGTTAGGAAGTATTGAGGGTCATGTACTGTGTTGAATGGCATTCCATTGATGGTGACTTGAGAAAATGGTTCTACCCTGTCGTAGGGCATCAAACGACCGATACTACCTTGCAATTCTTGGATATCCCAATAGCCATTGTTGAGTTTTCTCATTTGATACAAGTCAACGTACGGAACAGCGTAGTTTTTAGTCAGTGGTAAGCTGGGGTCATAGAGTCGAGAAGCAAGTGGGTGCGTTGGAGCCACGCAGACTCGCCAAATGTCCAAGAAGAACATGTGATAACCCTTCTGCCACAACTCGTGCTCCAAAATATGTTTGGCGTTGAGGTACCCAACGAATCCAATGTCCGTGTCTTCTGTAAACGGGATCATGGACCCGTTCCGCACAGCTCCTAATAACGAGCCAAATGTGACCAGAGGTGTGTTCCCTGATGCCTGAAGCTCTTCGTACACTTCAACCAGCAACATGTGTAGTACACTCGAGTAGCAAACAGACTTTGGAGAGCGAACGTGGAGCAGATCTGTTCGATCACCTGCCGTACAGAACGGCGTGTCCTTCCGTCCTGAAATTGGTAAACAGTAGCTGAACTTGGCCTTGGTCCTCAATTCTTCATCGCATAATTCAGTGTGCTGTCCACGGAAGGTTGGTGCTGTTGGTGGATCCAGCTCCTTTAGTGCAGTGTAGTATCGGTGACCCGAATGGTACTCGATCATGCTGGCGTTTTGGACTCTTGGAGAACAGACTTGTTCATTCAGGACACCAACTTGTGGCATGCACGAGATGACGTGTGTCTCCATGACGAGACCAAACACGAGCAGTCCAAGTACCACAAGCACGAAAGTTGGAATCACAGTCACCCCCGTCAAAAAGTCTCTGCAAGCAAGTAGAAACCTTCTAGCAATTCCAATGCGAAGAAGCGGTACGCGGTGGATCACTTCATCTTCCTCGATTTTGTCAACCATTTGGGCGGATTGAAACGAGGAGGGTGTCGTGACGTGTATGGTGCAAGATCAAGATTGAGCTCAACGTTCGAACGGTGAGTGATTCCCATTTTCTGTTCCTTATGCTCTCTCTTTGAATTAAAGTTCGAGCAGCAAGACTGTTGTCTGCATAGATTGCTGGAAATCACTCCTGTATGCTTTGGAGTACTTCATGTCCCTTGTACCTCAGTTCTGCATTTTTTTCCGATGTGATTACCGTGAATGGCCTTGAGCCAGGGCCCATGGGCATGTAGCAGCTAGGCTGATTCAATCAGTGATTGCGATTGGGGTTCATGCTGTAATCCAGATCTCGTCAAACAACTTGATGCCACCGTGGCATTGTCAAGTTGCAAGAGCACAGAATGAACAGGAATTTCCCATAACGATGGGACCTTGATTCACTTGTACTTCAGCATCAATGCCTACAACATCTGCATGCGTGAGCGAGCAATGAGTGCTGAGAAAGTATTGCAATGTATCCATAATGTCCGGAACTTGACCAAGCTGCACGGAATGCTGTGCTACATGTACAACTTGAGATTTTTTTGAGCTTCAATACACTTCCGTCTTCCCGAAAACCAGAAATCATAATTTTCTCTAAAGTATTGACGGAGATACCTTTCTCCATTAACCGTAGGTTCACTAGACTATTCCACTTCGAACAGCAAGGCAAAATTAATGAGATTGATTTCTCACTGGTATTTCGCATCTCGAATGGCTGTCACCGTAATTTTTATGAGGATTTGTTTCTATGTATCACTCTGAGCTTTCCAGTTTCGGTGTGGGAAGTGTAGCGGAATGTGTCATTTCGACATGAGTCCGGGTTTTAATATTAATCCAGCATATAATCTATCTCCAGTTTCTTTTCTCTTCGTATATCCACTGAAAGTATCATCCAAGAACGCATTAGCTTCATTACCATGCCCTTCCCGAAGCTAAAATACAATGTAACCAAGCTAGTGATTCGTTTTAGTCAGTTGACTATGATCAGTTCGCCCACGCAGACAATATCGGTATCTTTAACGAATGGAATCGAGAGCTCCCTATAACTATTCACAAGTGAGGTACGAGATATTTCCTGGTATTTTAGCTCGTTACAGACATCACGCAGGAAAAATGCAGTACACTGGCGAAGAACACTGTCCTGGAAGAGAGAATGTCGAGCATATCTATCCTACGGCAATGGTGTATAGAAATCGACAGAAATCGGGAAGCAGTAGCTATTGTGAGTTCTCAATCGCACTTCTCCGTCGCACTATTGAGTGTGGTCGCCATGGAAAATTGACAGTAGAGGAAGACTCGTTCGTATCAACGCTGAGTAGAGATTGTGATTCGGAAAGTACTCGATTCAGCACTTTAAGAGAACACGGATGTCGTGTTTCGCAATCCTGTGCTCAATGTGTTCCAAACAGAGAATTTCGCGACCGAATCCCTTGCGCTGGCTCACTAGGATACTCAACCGAGTTTAACATCATCAAATGGCATCACTTAATTTTTCTTGCTGAAGTTCTTTGAAGTATTCAACATTGGTAGTACATGGGGGTTAATTACCTAGTGCCGACGGGATCGATGAGGGCAATTGCAGACATTCCGTCAAAAGGAATCAATAGTCTTTAGCTTGCTTTGCAGAAGCTAACTGCAGTATGAAACGTAAATGAAAATATTGTTGTAGCTTACAAGCAACTATCTTTTGCTCTGTCGTGGTTTCGGAGTCATATAGCTCGGCCCATAAGCTTGCCTCAAAAAGAAATCAGCATCACGGACCGTATTGAATGGCATCCCGTTGATCGTAACTTGCGAGAACGGCTCAACTTTGTCTGTGGCAAGGAACCGTCCATTGCTGCCAGTAAGTTCCTGAATATCCCATAAATTTTGATTTATTTTCTTCATTTGGTAGAGATCCACGTACGGCACAGAGTATCTCTTTGTTAGCGGTAATCTTGAGTCGTAAAGACGTCCAGCAAGCGGATGCGTTGGCGCAACACACACTCGCCAAATACCCAAAAAGAACATGTGATAACCTTTTCGCCAAAGGGCTTCCTTCAGTGCTGCTTCCCCTTTCAGTTCATTGACAAAACCAATGTCAGCATCCTCTGTGAAAGGAATTATTGACCCGTTCCGGACCGCACCAAGTAGTGATCCAAACGCGATCAACGGAGTGTTTCCTGTGGCTTCAAGTTCTTCATACACTTCCACCATGAGCATGTGTAGTACACTGGCATAGCAAATTGACTTGTGTGATCGGACATTGAGCAAGTCAGCACGGTCAGCAGCAGTGCAAAACGGAATGTCCTTGCGTCCTGAAATCGGGAGACAATAACCATATTGTACGTGATTTCGCACTTCATCATGGCACAGCACGCTGTGATTTCCACGAAAAGTTGGTGGGTTTGGCGGATCCATCTCCTTGAGCTCCGAATAAAATCGGTGACCCGAATGATACTCGATTGCACTGGCATTTAGAACTCTTGGACTACATGTTCGTGTCTCGTTGAGAACGACAACTTCAGGTGTGCATGTCAAGATGTGAGATTCCATGATAAAGCCGAACGCCAGCAGTCCGATCACCACCACCACAAAAGTCGGAACTACTGTCACTCCAGTCCAAAACTCTCTGCACCCTAGTAGAAATTTTCCAACAAAGCCAACAGGGCGGAGTGATGAATTCTTGATAACTTCAATACCTTCCTCGAGTTTCTTGTCTGAGCTTGTCCTGTGAGTCTCCATTATTCCAAGCCGTCAAGCTTCAGGATTGAGCAGGTTAGTGCAAAAGTAAGAATGAAAGGCGACCAGAAACGATAGCACCGTGGCGTGGACCGTCACAGCAGTGTTGCGTTCCATCCATGAGGAAAATGATCACCATCCGTTGCGTTATGTTCAATAGACCATCGAGTTAGGGCTCGAACAGAGTGAGTCCGAGGTGACAAACCAGCCCCATGTGACAGAAACAAGGAAATGACCAGGGTAAATATCCACTGGCTGTGTTGCATTCCTTGCTACAGCGGTGGTGAATGCATTCTTCAAGTTCAATGGGAGTTTCTAGTCTCAAGACATCATCCATGGAGCGAAATTTGTCTTGTGTGAGGTAGACCATCATGAGAGCCTTCATGTCGAAGATCACAAACAGAAATTGCAGTGTCATCTTATAAAATATTCTCTACTAGATAAACCATTTTACAATCTTGGCTGCGATCTACGTCGAAACATTGTTTTGTGAATGTTTCTTCGAAGCAACAGACCCCGACGACTCTTTTCGAGGTTTTGGGATCAAATAATCGTCTCCGTACGCTTCCGTCAGGGAAGAAATGTGGATCACGCACAGTCTCAAAAGCGATGCCGTTGATTGTCACTTGAGAGAACGGCCAGACTTTCTTGTATGGAAGAATGCTTCCATTGCTACCTTCCAGCTCCTGTATATCCCAATCTCCATTTTCTGTTTGTGTCATCTTGTACAAATCCACGTACGGCACGGCAAAACTCTCAGAAATGGGCAAGCTCGGATCATAGAGATGACCAGCAAGTGGATGAGTCGGTGCCACACAAACTCGCCAAATACCCATGAAAAACATGTGATAGCCCTTCCTTCGAAGCGCAAGCTTCAGTTTGTCAGCAGTGACTATCTCACCCACGTAGCCGATATCGACGTCTTCCGTGAATGGAATCATGGATTGATTTCGCACAGCTCCCAGCAGTGATCCAAAGGCGAGGAACGGTGTGTTTCTCGTAGCTTGAAGCTCTTCATAAACCTCCATTAGCAGCATATGCAGCACACTCGCGTAGCAGATCGACTGTGTATCAACATTGAGGAGGTTCATCCGGTCTGCTGCAGTACAGAACGGAATGTCCTTGCGACCAGAAATGGGTAAACAGTATTCGTATTTGGCTTGGAGTCGAGAGATCTTACTGCACAGTTTGGCATGGTCGTGTGTCATTTGTGGTGGTGCCACAGCTCCGATGTCCTTCAATCCGGCATAGTATCTGTGACCTGAATGATACTCAATGTTGTTGGCGTCTAGAACTTTTGGACTGCATGCGTGCCCACCCATTGTCGAGACTTGGGGGGTGTAGTTGATACATGTTTGTAAGATCACCAATAGTCCCAGCACTACCAGCACCACGACCGGCTTCGCACTTGCAAGTCCTTTATAGATGCGCGCAATACTCCGATGAACTTTATCGTCGTCGAGCTTCTTGTCGTTCATCTTATCGGCTACTTCGAGAACGATGCAAGATAAAAAGTGAAACATACGACAGCGCACCACGTACCATGCTCTGTTCGTTCAAATTTTTCCTATCTCTAGTGCCGCAGATTGTAAGAAATCAGCATAGGTATCTCGATCACGTTGTAGTCTGACATCCATGTATTCTACAGCATAACTATTCCTATCAGTCTTTTTTAATGTTGTTCAGCTTCTCGTACCGTGGAGGAGTGACGTAGTAGTCTCCATAATCGTCCTGTTTGTAAGAATCATCTCCATTGTCTCGAGGTTTGGGAATCATGTAGTCATCTCCATACGCCTCAATCAAGAAGTACTTGGGATCGTGTACAGTATCGAACGTCATGCCATTGATCGAAACCTGCGAGAATGGAAGAACCTTGTTGTACGGGAGTATGCGTCCGTCACTGCCGTCCAGCTCCTGCATATCCCAGTCTCCATTGTCCAGTTGCTTCATCGTGTACAGATCCACGTACGGCACCTCAAACGGACCGGTAGTCGGCAAGTTTGGGTCGTAGAGATATCCTGCTAATGGATGCGTCGGTGCCACACAGACACGCCAAATGTCCATGAAGAACATGTGAAAGCCCTTCCTCCGCAGTGCAAGTCTCACCATTTCAGTCGAGACCATTTCACCTACGAATCCAATATCGACGTCTTCTGTGAATGGGATCAATGAACTGTTGCGTACAGCTCCAAGTAGCGATCCAAAAGCTAAGAACGGGATGTTCCCAGTAGCTTGGAGCTCTTCATAGACTTCTACTAGTAGCATGTGGAGTACACTGGAATAGCAGATGGACTTGGCAGACCGGAGGTTCAGTAGATCCATCCGGTCAGCTCCTGCACAGAACGGCGTGTCCTTCCGGCCTGAAATCGGGAGACAATAGTCGTATTTGGCTTTAATCCTCGTCTTCTTGTCGCAAAGCTTGGTATGGTCTTCTCGAAAGACTGGGACCGGTACTGTCTTGTCTTTCAACAGGTCGTAGTATCTGTGGTTGGAATGGTACTCAATGTTGCTGAAATTCACGACAGTCGGCGTGCAGAGCTTGGGAGTACTAGACAATAAGGCATTGGGAACCCGAGCGAGGATATGGGTCTCCATGACAATGTCGAAAGCTCCGAGGAGGATAAGGAAGAATACGAAAGCCGGGAGTAATAGGACACCCGGACGAGGGACGACGGTCTTATTCGGGACGCACAGACGTCGTGCCGTCTCACAAGCGTCCACATCGATGAACTTGTGGTCTTTCATGACCAATTGAGAGCTCTGGAGATGAAATGATTAACTGAGGCTGTCCCAACAGGCCGCTCCATATCCAATGGTGCAACAGGACGATGCTGGACCGTTGCACGCAACGTCTGGTTCCCGACTCAAATCATTGGAGTGACATGTAATGCCGACAGCTTCACCTGGGTATTTAGTACATACTATTTACCCTGAAGCGCCTTAAAATCCAGCGTTGCAAGCACTACTGGCTGTACATGTAGTTCTTGCCTTGAGGCATTGAACCTACCGAATTGTCCAGGTCCTTAATGCTGATGACGTCGATCAACCTGATCGGCGTCAGCTGAGCATAATCAGCTGGTCACATAGAGGGCGATCGTCATCATGTAGACGAACGGTAAAAGAATCCATGAGACCGAAGGTGCCTTCCAATATTTGGGAGGGTTCGGCATCCAAGTGAGGAGCAAGACGTTGTTGTGCACCTTGCGGCTCCGTTGTATGTAAATGTTGGCATGGAGCCATTTATCTTGGACAGATGGACAGCAGAGCGGATGTGAACTGAGATTTGCATTGAATCAGCAACAATCCATGAATCATGATTATGATTACATTGTATTCGGACAATAGCGTTAGGAGAGCAAGCACGGCAGAGACAGTCAACTTTGGAAGCACAGGCTTCTGACGCTTTTTGCCAAGGTCAGTAGAAGTTTCGCTGAGTCTTCAGCGAAAGTCACGACACCACGTCGAAATCAAGACTGTCACCTAAGTCAGGTTGCAACATCGATTGACCATAGATTTCATGCCGTCACTTCATTCTCACCCCTACTACTACCTAATAACGAAAGAGTCAACAGAACCATTCTCTACATGAATCGCTAACGAATAGGTTTGTCTGACATCTATAGGTCCCGTCTCATCGATCTCTGAATGGCACCTATGCCGCCACAAAATTCTTCTGAACCCGTAGTACAGACTTAACTACAGTAGCACCGTATCCAGTACACCGCTGGTCCATGTTGCCATTAATGGAGACCTCGATCGAGTTGAGAGACTTGCCAAATGTGGGCACTGAGATGGGGTCTGTTGTATTCTGAGGAGTCTCGAGATTGGCAATGAAGTAGCTGTCTTGGTTCTTAGTTGTCCATTCCACGGTGAAATCACCCGTTGCTAGAGTGTAACCAGTGCGTAGTTCACCAATGTCCGTTCCAGCAGCATGCGGGACAAATTCCCACGTCTTCCCTGCATCTGTCACGGGACTCAAACCACCAACATGAAGCGTTAAAGATGCCGTCGGACCCGTGGACCAAGCATGTGCATGGGAAATATAGCCACCCAATTCGAGACCGTAGAACGGATACATGAGCTCACCCGTTTCGTAGAACGCCTTGATGGTAGTGGAGTTACTGAAGGTGTTGAGCATGTACAGGTGACACCGCACCAAATTCATTCCAACGCGTGGTTAAGTTCTTCGAAATGGTAACAGCTTGTTGAGATGTTTGAGTCAAATTGTATGGACAGTCAAGGAGTTACCGTTCGGAGGATAGAGCTCAGTCCTCTGGTCCGTAATAGTACGTTTTCATTGCTAAAACGGACGCTTGCTTGAAACTACTCAAAGACAAGAAATCCACAATGGCCAAAGCGAAGAAGTCTCTCGCAACTGCGCCAGTCCAAGTTAAAGTTCGCTTCCCAGGTTTATTCATCATTCTTGCACTGGTGATAGCAGTTTTGCTTGGTTGTGGAATTTTAATTGAGACTCACTTTCTCTCTCGACCTCCTGAGCCGTTTTTGCTATTGTTTGGTGGTAAGTCATCTTGCTCTCCTAGTGTTGCGGATTTGAGTTTCGTCAAGTATCATTCTCAGCACGAATACTACAGCAAACTGAGAGAAATCACTCCTCTTGAGCCACCAGTTTTTCATGAAGACCATAAAACACTTTGTACGAACCGCATTTACCTCAGACGGAAGCAACGCTCATTTCGCAAGTGTTTACCAATTTCAGGTTCAAAAGACCCGATCCTTTGTGCTGGAGCTGATCGTATGGATGTTTTAAAGCAGAACTCGTCGGGGACTATTTGCCACGCTAGTGTTTTACATATGCTGTTAGTGGAAGTGTATGAGGAGCTTCAAGCATTGGGAAAATCTCCTGTCATTCTGTATGGGTCGCTGTTGGGCGCTGTGCGGGATAAGGGTGTGATACCCTTTACTGAGGATGCCGACATCGGATATAGTGGCAGACTACGAGTTAGTGATGATCTACAGCGCTTATTGTGGCAAAAGGGGTATTATCTCTTTTTCGAGAATATTTGGCGAGTATGCGTTGCGCCTACGCATCCTCTCGCCGTGAAGTTGTATGACTCAAGTATGTTGACTTCCATTGCATTTGCTGTTCCGTATCTGGATCTCTACTACATGAATCAAGAGCGACACACTGGTAATTGGAAAATCGAAGAGATTAACACGATTAACGGCAGTAACCTAGTACCTGACGACAAAGTGAGACCATTTTCACAGGTAAGCATCAACGACCAGCAGTTTGATACTGTCCACGATACCGAGTATTTTCTAGAAAGGATGTACGGTGAAGACTACATGATACCGAAGCCGAGAGATGCTACTACGATTCCACCAATTCTCAATTTCTTCACGACTAATAGATTTGACGTCTAAGAACGCGATCGTACGAGATAGAAGTAGTTGTTGGGACGTCACTACGTGTACTTCGTGTGGTAAATGCTGCCAAGTATTAACTTCTTCTGACTCGAACTGCTTTTACTTCCGTGGTTTCGGTGTCAGATAGTCATCACCGTACATTTCCACCAAAAAATAATTTGGGTCATGCACTGTATTGAATGACAGACCATTGATCGTCACTTGAGTAAACGGCTCCACCTTGTCGGCTGGTAGAGTGTTTTCGTGAAATCCCTCCATGCTCCAGTATGTTTCGTTCAATTTCTTCATCGCGTACAGATCCAAGTATGGTATAAGGAAGTTTCGTGCGATCGGTAGCCTCGGATTGTAAAGTCTCGCGGCTAGAGGATGAGTTGGCGCTACGCAAACCCTCCAGATCTTGAGGAAGAAGAAATGATAACCCTTTGCAAGCAAAGCACGACCCACTTCATCATCCCTCGACAGTTGGCCAGTATACGCGATGTCAGTGTCTTCGGTGAAAGGAATCATAGATCCGTTCCGAATTGCTCCGAGGAGTGAACCAAAGACAACAATTGGAGCTTTTCCAAGTGCATTAAGCTCTTCATACACTTCAACTAGCAACATGTGCAGTACACTGGCATAGCAGCGAATGTGGTTGGAATGGTAAGTCAACAAATCCATTCGATCTGCTCCAGTACAAAATGGCGAGTCCTTACGCCCAGAGATTGGTAGACAATACTCATAACCGAGATCTTTACCGTCAGTGCTGTTGCAAAGTGCAGCGTGGTTCTCACGAAAGGTTGGTGGTTGTAGGTTCATCTCTTTCAAAATGGCGTAATACCGATGGTCGGAATGGTATGCGATTTCACTCAGATTGACCATATTTGGGGTGCACGTTAACTCCTCAGTAGATTCTGTGGTGTTGGTGCTGCTGATATTGACGCTAGTACTGGTATTGGTGCTAGCTAGAGTGAACTCAAATCTGGTGGACAGAATATTCATCTCCATGGCGAGATCACAGGCTACGACTGCAGCTAGCAGCAGCGTCACGATCACGATGATCAAGCTGCTTCGGGGAAACGTTTTCGAAGCTTGATCATGCTTGTTTGGATCCTGAATTCGATGTGGTGTGGTGTTTAACTCCATCGTGTTGGTGATTACTTGAGAAACTGGTTGCAAAAGCTCAAATGAAGCGAGAATGGAGATCGGGCTGAAATTGGCGTCAAAGGTAAACTGCATAACGTCGAAACGCCAGATCGACTACATGTTGCCCATGAGGCAGGCCAGTAACGTTTGAGCCGCAACTGGGTTCTTTATTTCGCCTGTAGACGCATCGTTTCGCTGTTCGTGGGGTTCTTTTTTTCGGATCAAATCGAACTCGTGAAATTTGCCTGTCTCAGTTGTCCTGTACGTTGGAGCTTGCATACATGCACGGAGCATGTTGTAGTGCCTTCTTTTAGCATGAGAGTCTCAAAAGTTTGCACTACAAGGATTGGGAACTTGTACATCTTGAGACCAGATCCGAAATGGTACAAACTAAAGACCTACGTGGGTTGAGAAGTTACTGCTGCTCTGGATGTCCGATTGCGCGAATTTACCAGATAATGAGTATTGTGCGTTGACGTAGAAAAATCTTAGTTCTATAAAATCTAATTGATGACTTTACTCTTTGTTGAAGAATTTTACAGTTTAAGGGCTGCTGCTGAAGTTTCAAAGTCAAGTTTGATATGTATCCAAGGCATAAGTGAGAACCACGAGTCGGTACAACGTCATCATGCTCTGCAATCTTCATGCATCAGGTTGATGATCAAGTTGACATCTACAGTAGTTGAAGTTGGTAACAGCTGTTGATGCAGAGCAAATCGACCACATCAAGTTGACATCAACGCTTTTCAACGTTATTTCAGACTACGCAAGCCACTAACTGCTGACTATGGTTCATTGTTATGGGGGAGACAATAGGTACTAGCCTTGCATATGGTAGTTGAATCCAAAATGTCCATTCCAACGTAGCTTTAAGGTAAAAGTTCCTCTAATAATCTAAGCAGAAAGCATAAACAGTGGTATTGTACATGTACATGGGAATGCTTCAGATTTATCCTCTCCAAGTTTTGACTCATACAGCAAGATAAAACAACTTCAACTTGTGTACACGGGCATAAATCCGGTAACAGCCGAGTAGTGACCACCGAGTTGTTGAACAAGTGCAAGTACCATCAAAGAAACGTGGATGCATTTCGCGGTCAAATCTTACAGAAGTCGTTCTTGTGATCCCTTCAGTTATTCTCCATTTCTGAATTTGCTTCGACTACCCCAATAGCAATGAAGGTGCAAGCAACAGTCGCTTTCATCACAAGTATCATCGCTGCCGTCGTCTCCGGTAACGCTGCTGCTCCATGGGAGCAGTATATCCAGTCGCCAGCATCACGTGATATTGAGCCCGTCAGTATCTACGGTTCCTCCGGCAACGTCAATATCTCTGACTTGACTGCCACACTGTCTGGAAACGGGTCCACCGTCACGTACGACTTCGGTCAGCAAGTGACCGGCTTCATCACGTTGCAATTCGGCTCGGGTACTACAAGTGATACGCAACTCGGAGTTGCCTTTTCCGAGAGTGCCCAGTACATTGGCATCGAATCCGATCTGTCCACTGACATGGCCATCATCGACGGCACCATCTACGCGCCAGCAGCACCCGACTCCACCTACACATTCGGTCGTGAGTATGCTCGAGGTAGTTACCGCTACTTGACGCTATCCACGAGCTCATCGGATCCAATTGAGGTCACAGGTGTCTCCACACACTTCACGGCTGCTCCAGCCACGGATGCCGACAAATTGCGCGAGTACTCGGGATATTTCTACAGTGACGACGATCTACTCAACCGTATCTGGTACGCTGGTGCTTATACCGTGCAGATCTGTACGATCGCTTCAAACGAGTCTCGCGCCAATCCACCAACGATCACCGAGTACGGCTGGTTCAACAACGCCACCATCCAGAACGTCACTACCGGTGCTGAAGTGTATGTGGACGGCGCCAAGCGTGATCGTACACCATGGCCTGGTGACTTCGGTGTGTCCACGCTGTCGAAGGTTGTGACTTCGAACAGTGACAACCTGCTATCGACTCGCAATGCCATCTACTCACTGTACGCGATCCAGAACACAACCAACGGTCAGTTCGCCTACGCTGGTACTCCAATTGCACCTCGAGTTCAACTTGCAGGCGTGAACTCAGATACTTACCACATCTGGACGTTGATCGCCTTAGCCGACTATGCGACTCTCGCCGCTGATACGGAGTTTTTGAAGGAGCTCTGGGACCAAGCGTTGTTTGGCTTTGAGTTCATCCTCGGTAATGTCGATTCTTCCGATATGCTTCTGAATGTCACGGGCATTTACGACTGGGGTCGTGTGGGTCAAGGTGGCAAGAATATTGCCGCCAATTCGCTTCTGTACCACGCGTTAACCAACTACGTTGAATTAGCTTCTCAACACGGTTTAGACGCACCATCCTACAACGGAACGTCATTTAGCGAGCTTGCCAACGCAGTCAAGTCTTCAGTGAACTCGAATCTCTGGGACGACTCAGTCGGTCTTTTCAGGGACAACACGACTGCGGCAGGTGGTGACCTCTTCCCTCAGGACGGTAACTCCTTGGCTGTCCGATACAATTTGACGCAGTCGTCTCAACAAGCTGTTACCATTTCGGAGAACCTGGCCACGCGTTGGAATGAGTTTGGTGCGGTGTCACCTGAAGGTCTAGGGTCAATCTCTCCGTTCATCACAAGTATCGAGATCGAAGCTCATCTCCGAGCTACCCCTGGTAACGCATCACTCGCTCTCGAGATCATCCGTCGTCAGTGGGGATACATGCTCAACACCTTCAGCAACTCCACTACCATCGAGGCGTTCTACGAAACGGGTGAGCTCATGTATCCGTTCTACGGTCTCGAATTGGGTGGCTATATTTCCCACGCACATGCTTGGTCCACGGGTCCGACGGCATCTTTAACGCTTCATGTTGGTGGTTTGAGTCCCGTGACAGATGCAGGGAAGACATGGGAATTTGTCCCACATGCTGCTGGAACGGACATTGGTGAACTACACACTGGTTACACTCTAGCAACGGGTGATTTCTCCGTGGAGTGGACAACTAAGAACCAAGACAGCTACTTCATTGCCAATCTCGAGACGCCTCAGAATACAACGGGCTCCATCTCAGTGCCCACATTTGGCAAGTCTCTCAATTCGATCGAGGTCTCTGTTAATGGCAACATCGTGTGGACCAATGGTGCACCATCGTGGACTGGTTTCGGCACAGCCACTGGTTCAGAGAATTTCGTGACGGTATCGGAAGTACCGTTTGGAGGTTGGTTTTCAATCGTGGCTAAAGATGTGTAAAACATTGGTATCATGTTGGTAGTATAAGGTGAGACCATTTTTTGTAGTGGTGTAACAAATTAACTTTTGCCGTTGCCGTTTCGAGTGTCGATGTCCCGCCCACATGCGAACAGGAATAGATCGTTGATATGATAACGAGTTACTTTCATGACTACCACTGAAAGAAATGCCCAAGAGTCTTAGTTCAGCTCGAACTTCAGTACGTGATGCTATAGCAGCGAAGCATTTTCTGGAACGAGATTACATGAGAGGTACCCCAAAAAGGGTACCGCCTCTAGAAGTAGATATACTTCTGTGAGTATTCCTTTTAGATACTCACTCGTACGTGGTGGGAGACACACCACTGCCACATAGGTGGGGTTGCTTAGGGCCAACCAATAGTCTTTGACCTACTTTTATATGCATGTATAGGAACAGTTAAAGTTAATAATAAGTACTTTGTATTACAGGCCAAATTGCATATAATTAAGCATAAATAAATCAGTCTAAAATTTACTCTAAACTGGCTATTAAGTCCCCGAAGACCAGGGACTAGTGAACTGCCGTTCACTTAGAGTTTGTATACTCTTAATAGCACGCTTCCTTAAGCAAGGTGCTCGTGTGACCCCGTCACACGTGGTAGTACTTGTAGTCAATCCACGCCTACGCGGGTAGATTGACTACCCGAATCCTCTGTGGCTCTTACAAGGTAAGCCAAGATGGATAGAGGGGAGTTCCCTCATTTGACCGACGCTCAGTTTAGTCGGTCCGGAAGATGGTGGGCATCTTTGGAGGAGATGCCCTCCGAAGCTTGGCGGCTGCTACGCCGGCCGAGCAGGTCGAACGCATCGAGGCGTTCGACACGTACGAGAGAGGGCTAATCGCCCACGTACAGGGGCTGCAGACCCCCGCGGCTGAGATGAAGCCAGCCCAACCTAAGCCGTTGAGGCTTAAGGTTAATCCTTATGAGGGAAAGGAGGGAGAGAACCTCCACTTCTGGGTCCGAGAGGTCGAGCTCGCGATGGACTCGGCTCTAATCTCGACCGAGCGACTTCGGGTCGCTTTTGCCCTGTCCAACCTAGGAGGTCGAGCGAAGACCTGGGCGTACACGCGCGAGGCGACAACGCCGGGTTGCTTCACAACCTAAGCTCAGCTGTGTCAACAGCTTAGAACCGCCTTCCTCCCGGCGAACTATGAGTATCGCCAGCGCTTGCGCTTCCTTGCCTCTAAACAAGGGAATTGTGGGCTGCATGGGTACATCCAAGAGATGCGAGTACTCGCTGCATCTCTGGTAGAGAACCTTAGGGAACCCCTATCTGAACACATCAAGGTGACAGTGTTCATGGATGGCCTGAATATGGGCCCTTCCCGCACACAATTGTTTCACATACTCGCAAACACAATGGAGGGGGCGATCCAGATCGCCCTCCAAGAGGAGTACAGACACAGACATGCTCATACTCCTATGTCAGTGTGGCAAGGCCACAATGCGTCAACAGGCACAGTGCAGGGAGCTCCGGCAACCGGAGTAAGCACGGGGCCGGTACACATGAAACTGGGTACGGCCGTACAGAGCTCCATCCGCTGTTACGGATTTGGGAGGCTCGGGTACATGCAACGTTCCTGCTCTGCGGGAGGGCAAAAGAAGTCCCCTTCCAAATCTAAGGGCATGAAAGGTCAGTGGCAAAAGCCACGACCCATGAGCCAGGAGAGGTGGGGTTACCAGTAGGGGCGGAGCTTCATATTGGGGAGAATCTTAGTCCCCATGGTAGGCGTGCGGATGGCGCACACCATGCAGGCATAATCCCTGTTTGCTCTTCGAGACGAGGAAGAGCAGCGGGGAACTGGTTATAGTACACGCAAGTGTACAGGGATGCGGAGATCTCTTCAGAATCCATCTCCTCAATCTCTCTGGTCTTCAACTCGGCCAGAAAGTCCTTCATGGACTGTTCCTTGAGGTTCAGCAATGCTCAGGCAGTGCCTCCAGGCGGAAAGCACCTGCCTTGACTGTATTGCTGGTCACACCGTCAAAGATGTGATACGGATCTTCAACCGGCTGTGGTGGTGGGGTCTTATACTTCAAATGTGGTGCTTGGTTACCCGCACGGGAGATTCTCGACGGCGCCTCCACCTTCGTATTGATGCTCTCCTGCAGACTGAACCCCTCCTTCGTAATGGCTGAGGACGTCTTGGTAAGGTTCACAAAGCAGCGCACAATATACTTGGGTTCTGAGATTCTCACGAACCCGGAGGATCCAGTGTATCCTTTTGTTAAATAGTACTCAGATGTGGTGTCGAAACATCCACCATCCCAACCGGATCGGAGAGTACGACACGAAATCGACCTTGTTCCTGACGCAATGTACTGCGTCACGAGGCAGTGGCCTCTACCACGCGAACAGTGCGAAGTCATTGATGCCTTCTTCGCTGAGAAGGTGAAGTCGGGCATGGTGCGGGAATCAAAATCCCCGCACTCGGCGCCTACCTTCTACGTTCGGAAACCTAATGAGGAGTGGCTTCACGTTTACAACAAGCTGAACAATGCGACGGTACGGGCACAGACGCTGATCCCTCGCAAGGATGTGTTGCTGAACAACATGTCGGGTTGTACGCTGCACAGCGCCCTGGATCTGGTAGACGGATACTACCAGATCCTGATGAGGGAGAGCGACACTCCTCTCACCGCAGTGAGCACCCCGAGCGTGATGCTCCGGGAGTGGCTAGTGATGCCACAAGGGCTATCTAATGCCCAGCGACGTTCAATCGCTTGGTCTCACAACTGTTTAGACCGTTGCGTACGTTCGTACAGACGTACTTTGACGATATATTCGTCCACAGCCGTGCCGAAGGAGGCCAGACGGCTATGGAGGTGCATTTGAAGCACCTCCGTCGAGTGTTGCGGTCATAAGAGCTAGCAAGCTCTGTGCCAATATCGACAAGCGCGTCTTTGCAGCTGATGAGATAAAGGTCATCGACTTCGACTGCTTTGTCAGCAGGGTCGACGTCCGCGCCGATCCAGGGAAGGTCAAAACCATTGCAGCTTGGCCGACCCCGAGGTCACAGAAGGACCTCCGAAAGTGGTTGGGCTTAGCCAACTATCTTCATAAGTACAGCGCAGGGTACGCTGAACTTGCTCGACCCTTGTCGGATCTCTTAAAGAAGGATGCCGACTGGGTCTGGGAGCAACAGCACCAGAATGCTTTCGACAGCATCAAGGCGAGCTTACAGCAAGCGCCAGTCCTGGCCTTGCCGGACGAAAACAAGTCATTTAGCGTCGTCTGTGACGCTTCTGACTATGTAATAGGCTGCGCGCTATTGCAGAAGGACGATGAAGGACGCGAACGCGTCATCTCCGTCCAGTCCAGGCAGCTGAAGGCTTCCGAACGGAACTATCCCGTTCATGACAAGGAGCTACTTGCAATGAAGTACGCTCTTGTCAAGTTTAGAGTTCATCTCTTGGGCCCAAGGCCCTTTGGGATCTACACTGATCACGCGTCCTTGCGGACTGCCACCAACTCGCCGCACTTATCGCAGCGAATGGCAAGGTGGCTGTCATTCTTCGCGGAATACAACTTCCACGTCGAATACAAGCCGGGCAAGCTTAATGTGCTTGCCGATGCATTGTCCTGGGGGACGAGAACTACACACCTTTGGTGCAGTTCTTGTCCAATGGCAAGGACGCCAAAGTCGACAGGCTTACGCTTCAACAGCGGGCGCAGCTTCATCATTATGAGCTGGCCGAAGGGTTACTCCACTACAGAGTAGACCCTGGAGATCCTCCTCGGGTTGTCGTTCCAAACGACGAGGATCTGAAGTATGCCATACTTCTAGAGGCGCCGATGAGTGGCCACCTTGGCCGAGAGAAGACCTACCAAGCGGTCTCTCAGACATTTTGGTGGTCCCGCATGTACAAGTGGGTGGTACACTATGTCCGGACATGAGAAACATGTCAGAGGGTGAAGCCTTCGGGCCACATCTCGGCTCCACTCCAGAGCCTCCCCGTACCAGCGGATTGCTGGAAGTCGATGAGTCTCGACTTCGTCTTCGGCCTTCCGGCCGATGACAAGGGCAACACCGGCATATTGGCGTTTGTCTGCCGTTTGAGCAAGATGGTGCATCTTGCTCCAGTACGTGACAAGGTCACCGGGAAACAAGCTGCACAGCTGTTCCTAGATAGCGTGTTCCACTATCATTGTCTACCAGAGACCATCGTCTCTGATCGAGACCTACGCTTCACAGGAGCGTTCTGGGACACCCTGTTCCAGCTACTGGGAACTAAGTTGACGATGCCAACTGCGGACCATCCACAGACGGATGGTCAGAAGGAGCGCGCTAAACGCGTGCTCGAAGATACTCTTTGCGGTATCTGTGCTGAGGCACCTCGGTCCTGGTCAGATCAGTTGCCTATGGATGAATTTGCGCTCAACAACACGGTACACGCATCAACTGGGTTTATCCCGTTCTACCTGAATGGGCTACGTTACCCCCGGGTGCCGCTAACCTTGCAAAGAGGCCCCGATGTCTTCATCGTAAGTGGGGGAGAGGCTCGGAAAGCCTTTTCCTCCCTGGTCTCTGATATTGAGCCCGAGTCTTTAAAAAGACAATTGCCGTCGTCTATAGAGGACAGGCTGACTCTAATCAGTAGGGTTAGAGACGCAATGGCGTCGGCCCAAGACAAACAAAAGGAGGACTCTGATAAACATGAAACAGGAAACTTAAACGTGTGTTAACGATGGTGAGTTTGTTCTACTTGATACTAAGAACCTACCACTAAACCTGATAAGCTCTGTAGGGAGCAACAAGTTGATGCATCGCTTCATCGGACCCTTCGCGGCTCTTGGCAGACATGGCGCCGCCTATACCATTAACCTTCCGAAGTCAATGGCGACGCACCCAACGACCTACGCGGGTCGTCTTAAGCGGTGCCATGGTCCTTTGGGCTTTCTCCTCAGATGGCGGAAGACTAAGGCGAGCGCGCACCTCCTCAAACCAAGTTGAGGCTCAGGGAAAATCAAAACACCCGGCGTCAGAGCCTGTGAATGAAAAACAGACTGGTACTCATGCTCTCATTCGAAGAGTATGAAGGTGCTCCAGGGTAGAGCTCCGGTAAGAGTCATACCCAAAAGCCGAGTGGTATGAATACTCCTGTGGCTCACAAGAGAGCATCTGGCCATGCAATTCATTGCTTATAGCGTCTAAGCCTCTACGAAGTTCATTTAGGGCGGAAGCCGAAACTTGGCGGTCAACACGTGAGGTGAAATGGGGTGTTTCCAGACTTCGATCCCGTCATGTCGATCAAGAGCAAGAGTAACTATCTCTATAGTGGTACTCTCTATAGTGACCAGTGAATGTGTGATATCATCCCCGCTCAAACCGATTGTACCACGCGATATCGATCTCGACAGGTAAAATCGATCTTGGCTTTATTATAGGAATTATGAAGCCAGTGCAGTATGGATTGCCACAGATGGGAAGCATAGGATACTAACCTTTAATTCAGAGTTGCCTTTACCTTCTACTACCTAAGGCCTCTTCATCTCGCCATTCGGGACAGTGATGCACAATATTGGCTCTCTCGATGCTACGCGAGACCAAGGTCGACATCAAGTAAAGTTCCTGCGCCCAGATTGCTTGGCTGGACGCTCGTCAACCCTCATATCAAGAACCCCGCTATAGGAAGCGGCAAGCATGTATTCGTTCCACTGGAAAAAGGTCACACACCGACCACAAGACACCCCCAGCCAAGATCATCACTGGGGAAGTCGAGATCGGGTCAAGGACACGCAAGATCGAAGACTCGATAATTACACGGTGTAGCGAGTAGAAGTATTCCCGCTGTTGCCATAAGTCTCGCGGTCCTGTCAGTCAACCCAAGATCACAACAAGCGCGTCTTCCGCTACCTACCGGTACCCAAGATGAGATCAAGTAACTTCACGGAAGAGCGGAGTACCCCCCTCCGTTAATCGGCAGTTCGGGCGCCGTTTGCAAGAGGACCCCTGCGATCTTGCGGATTCGCAGAACCACGTCGCTACACACGACCGTGGAACTCCCGAGTCTCGCAGCCGAAAGTGTGCATATTCTAACGAAGGATCTCAAGAGCCTGTCCACCAGGTCCCAGCCCAAGGGCAATCTCGTTTGCGTACACACGATCACGAAAACGACGGATTTTATCCGGCAAAAGGTGCCCCACAGACCTACCCGAAGTTGAGGGATTAGTGGTATGAGGGTGAGAAGGTGGCTAGGCTCCTCGTGAACGGAGTGCTCCGCTTCCATGTGGAGCGTGTAGTTCGAGAGCGGTGGCGCTCTGGAACGCACCAGATGCTTATAAAGTGGCGAGGGTATCCCTCGTAACAGAAGTCGTGGGAGCCGGAAGACTGGATGCAGGCTTACCCGAAGACTATGGAGATCTGTGATCAGAGATAACAGCCGGGGCGTAAGTAGTCCGCGGCTTCTTAGCCGCCTTAAGGTGTAAGGTTTCTGGGTTGACGTAATCGTACACGCTCTCATCATGAGCGCTGGCCTTAGACTGTTGTCTAAGTCCCTCTATGACGGAGTGGAGTTGCTGTTTAGCGATTAAGTACCAAACGCAAAGCGAAGATTGAGCTGGTCCAAGACAGCAAACGATGTTCTCGGAGTCTCGGAGTTCTTTCAACTCCTGAAGTGTAAAGTTCTTTAAGGAGATCCAGAACTTCTGCCTGAGGTTTGGGTCGTGGTGTTCTCTGAGTTGTACCCAAGGGTTCCACCACACGGGGAAAAGCCCACCACGGTCTTCTGGTTTCTTCCGGAGACTAGTGAGTTCCTTCAAAGGAATCCGGTGCGGTGGAAGCAGCATTCACCTAGATACCTCAATGTCTCGTCAAAGAGTGGTTTGTTCTGAACCAAGGCACGCTCATAGACGCCACGCGAAGTGCGCCCACGGTTGAGACCAGATGGAGGTGAGTTTCTCCAGAAACATAGAAGACTAAGCTCCCTCATCGGGCGGGTAATATCCGCGAGGATATGCCGGCGCAGGAGGCACGGAGGATGTTACCTTTGAGGCGCCTTGCGGTTGAGCAACTCGGTAGCGCTCCTGCTGTTCATCGAGATCGTTGGATATCTCTTGGGGCTCGGTGACAGCCCCCGCCTCTTCGGGCTCGTCCGACTGGGACTCCGCCGCTGGACTATGGTCCCGAGAGGCGAAGCGGGGGTTTTGCTGGTCGCCGGGTGACAAGGTGCGAGAGCGACGGCGTCTCTGGCTCACTCCTTGAGCGGCAATAGCAGCGGTAGGCTTGCCTTGGAAGCCGCTTTGTGGGCTTCTGTGCGTGGAGCGGCCTTGTCTTTCGACTTGGCCTTAGCAGTCTTCGACCTCGCGGTTTTAGTAACGGAAGGCGTCGAAACGCTGTGGGTGCTTGAGTTCCGAGGCATACTGGGATGTTAACGTGGAAAACTCGGGTGCTTGTTACTTAAACAAAAGGCTTAATGACGCAAAGCCACAACGGTGGCTCGTCGATGGATGTCGACAAGAGAAGGAAAGAGAGCGGCGCTCTCTTTCAAACTCCTCATTGGTTGAGGATGAACTCAATCTAAGTGGGGGAGGATGTAACGGGATTACATTAGGGGTACCCTGATAGGGTACCGCCTCTAGAAGTAGATATACTTCTGAGAGTTTTCGTTTGTGAATACTCTGTC
Source organism: Phytophthora palmivora (assembly GCA_008079305.1). Classification (NCBI taxonomy): domain Eukaryota; phylum Oomycota; class Peronosporomycetes; order Peronosporales; family Peronosporaceae; genus Phytophthora; species Phytophthora palmivora. The sequence continues at coordinate 106,019 of VOQZ01001034.1, read as the reverse complement.
ATAAGCGGTGAGTTTAATTTTTTCCTAAACAAGTTATATAGGAACAAATTATAGTTATTTAGTAATTTGTATTACAGGCCGAATTATTGATTAACCATAAATAAATCAGTCTTAAATCTACTCTAAACTGACTATTAAGTCCCCTCAGACCAAGGACTCGTAAACTGTCGTTCACTTGAGTTTGTATACTCTTGATAGCACGCTTCCTTCAGCAAGGTGCTCGTGTGACCCCGTCACGAAGCTAGAAGCAGCCAGGAAATGTGCAATTCTATATTATAGATGTTAATGATAGCTTTGTCTAGCGATATAAAATCATTCTTTGGGACAGTCGAGCTGCAAATCACGCCGGGTTAGCTACCCAGGTCACTGTCTTGCCTTCTGTTGCTTGAACTTGAGTCTTGCTAGCTTGTGAGCTAGGAGGCGAATTAAAGACTGAATTGAAATGTAAGTTAGGCAACTCCGACTTCCTACTTATGGTTCTTGTAGTGTTTGGGTGAAACCTATGAAACTCACGTGCAACTAACGCACTGTGTAACTCACGAGCAACGACTGCACCGTGAAACTCATGAGCATTTGTCTTCCTGAGCTTGTGATCTTCTGCAACGGGTGGGATCTCCGTTGCACTTCCTCCCTTAGAAGTGTACGTGCGCATGTATTGGGAAGTGTAGCGATATATTGACGGATGAGCTCCTTGACCTGTGTCAAGTTGCTCAACGGTTCCCATGACGAACCAAGTGAAGTGTCGAGCCACTTCACTTTGAATTGACGGACACTTCGTGATCGACGGTGGTTCACGATAGAGTGTACGAGGTGACCCTCCGTCCTGTCCGCTGTCAAAACAGCTCGTAAGCGGGTTATCCTCGTAGGATCGCCATCACGGTGATAGGGACGAAGCCTAGCCACGTGATATTCTGGGTGTAGACGAAGTCCAGGAGGTAGAGCAAGTTTGTAGGTATCTACCCCAGGTATGCTCATGATCGTATAGGGTCCAATAAATCGTGGAGCGAATTTACGCTTTCCGTCCGTACCCAAGTGAGCCAAGGCAAGGTTCGTCGTGCTAAGTAACACAGAATCCCCTACCGCAAACGTGATGTGTGGGCGATTGTGATCATAGTGTGCGTGCCATCGATCCTGCGCCGCAGCCATCGCATCCCGTGCCTCTGCCAAAATGGCTTACAGATGTGTGACGAACTTGGAAGCGCGAGACTCCTTCTTAACGGATATTACGCAGTCCGCCACAGAACGAGGTTGATAGCCCAAATCAGCCATAAATGGCGACATACCCGTCGAACTGTGTACCCTAGAGTTATAAGCGAATTCCGCCATTGGTAGAAGCATGTGCCAGTCATCATGATGGGTAGATATAAAGTGTCTAATGTACTCATTCACGAATTTAATCGTGATTTCAGATTGACCGTCAGTAGAGGGGCGAAATGCAGAACTCAATCGCAAACGAGTTTCCTGCAACTGCATTATAGCCCGCCAGAGCTTCGACGTGAACTTTGTGTCACGATCGGATACGAAGACTCAGGTAGTCCATGCAAACGTTGGTAGAAATCACGGAATAGTGTAGCAATATCTGCAGCGGACGCATCCATGTGAGTAGCTATAAAATGGCTACGCTTGGTGAGACGGTCTACAATCACTAACACTGCATCATGACCAGAGGCAGTTGTTGGTAGCTGCGTCATGAAGTCCATACTAATGTCCGTCCAACGATTAAATGGTATCTCCAATGGATGTAATAAACCGACAGGTTTCCCTCATACATACTTGTGTCTTTGGGACAATTCGCACTTCGACACATACCGCTGTACGGACTCAGCCATTCCACGCCAGTAATATTTGCCCAACAGAAGTAGAAGTGTTTTGGCCTGACCGGGGTGACCTCGTGCTGGGGTATCATGTTCTTCATGTAAAATCAAATTACGAAGGTCTTCTACAGCCGGGATGCACAATCGTCGAGGTGTATCAGGACACACCTGAAAAAAGTAGGCCGTCGTCAATAGAAAAGCGGCGAAGTCGACGGGAGGGGGAATCGGTATCTTGGCAGAGGTCCTTCATAATAGGTCCAAAGATGGTATCATTGTGGTAATTTGCTCGGCACATCGCGAGAACGTCGACTGGGGGAGATGATTCCAGGACAAACTGACGTTCTTCACCAGAATTAGTAAGTGGCGAGGTGAATTGACGGAGAAGTTCCGACAGGCTGATAGCGCGGCTCGTGCCGTCTGACCAATCTGGACGTCTCGAGATGCAGTCTGCGATAATGTTCGTACTACCAGGGACCCATTTGAACCGCGGTTGAAACAAAGCCAACTCATTTAGCCATCTCGCGAGTCTCTGTGAGCACGTCTGTTGCTTGAGCAGAGATTCGATTGTCCTGTGGTCAGTATTTAAGTAGAAGGGTTTATCAATTAGATAAACCTTCCAGGTTCGCATTGCGTGAAGAGCTGCTAACAGCTCTTTTTTGCGCGTAGGATAAATAAGCTCTGCACGTGATAGCTTTCGTCCTCCGTACGCGATAATTTGTTCTCGACCACTGCCATCGTACTGAAAAAGATACCCACCTATAGCAAAATCGGAGGCATCCACACTAATGCGAAATGATTTTGTAAAGTCAGCATGGGCGAGAGTAGGTGTCGTTGAATGCTTAACCTTGAGCGATTCAAATGCTGCTTGATGCTCTGCTAGTAGGGTTATTTCATCGCTTGGTTTTTTGTTTTTGATCAATTCTGTGAGCACAGCGACGTGTTCGGCGAAGCCAACGCAGAAACGACTTACATAGACGCACGTTCCAATGAAAGACTGCAATTCTCGTTTTGTGGAGGGTGTAGGCCAATCACGAATGGTAGCCGCCTTTGCTGGGTCAATCCGAACACCATCCACGCTGTAACGGGTCTGATGTATGTCCGTCACTGACTTACACCTAGCTGTTGAGGAAGCGTCTTGTACTCAGTAAGACTGAGAACTAAGTATTAAGTCCGAGGTAAATTCAACTCTGATTTATTATTAGACCGTGGCGCGAGCCCTTAGGACTAATGTGAACCACTCAAATAAAGGTCGACAGCTGATTGGCTGAAAGTGGGGTCTGGCTCCCCCACTTTCATCCAATCAGAGGATGACGAGTCAGCACACGCTAGTCGTGTGCTGATCATGCCTACTTATGTAATATCAGAAAGATGTCTAGCTACTTATGTAAATGGAGGGCCCATTACACACGCCAACTATATCACCAAGGCACGGAATCTCTGAAGCGCAGAATATACATTTCTCGATCTTCACGTACAGTTGCTGATCCGCGCAGCGTTACAGCACCCTCCTTAACGCTACCAAGTGCCCGTCAACGTTCTCCGACTGGGTGAAGATGAAGAGGTCATCAAAATAAGTACAGCAGAAATCCACAAAGTCCTTAGATATCGATTGTACCAATCTGTTGAAGCATGATGGGCTGCTGGAAATATCCATCGGTGTCACCAGATATTCAATAGCCCATCGGGCGTTGAAAATGCTGTGTAGGGTACGGAGTCTTTCTGGAATTTTACTTGAAAGAACCCCCACAACAAATCTAGAGCAGAAATTATTCTGCCCCTTGACATTGTGCGAAGAATCTCATCCTTTCGGGGTATATGATTCGCTGGTACCCGAATCTTCGCGTTTAAACCCCTAAAATCATGAACTATACGCCATTCTCCACTTGCCTTTCGTACACAAAACGTAGGTGCACAGTATGGCGATTTAGAGGGTTGGATCAATTTAGCCTTCAGCATTTCTCGTGTCCACTTCATGATTGCCTCTTTCTGTTCCCGAGACAGTGGAAATTGTTTCCGGTGGACGGGAGTTGAGTAAGAGACCTCGATACTAGCGTCCATACTGACCTGCCGCGATGGTGGGACGGAAGGCAAATCTGATCGAAAAACAATGTCCCTAAATTCGAGCAAGAGTGGGTGTACTGATGTACCCTCTAATTTCTTCCAGGCCGCTGTAGCTTTAGGAGATCTGGAATTCTCGTCAGCAGCATGAATAAAAACCATAATTCGCTGTCTTCAGCGGTGAGAAGTCTTTTAATATCGCGAGTCTTGACTAAGCGCGTCAAACCTACCTCGGATTGATATCCGTGCATGCACGCAGAGCACAGTTGTGCCTCAGCGCGTTGCCTCAGCGATTTTCGCGGATATTTACATTGTTGATTACCCACACGCACTGCTGGTTGGGCATTTGGTCTGCTATGCACCGTCTTAGCGACCCAGTCAATATTTGGATTGGCCTTCTCAAGCCAAAGCATACTTAGCATTATGTCGCATGACTCCGGAATTTCCATAACAAAAGCTGCGGTTTTGTAAATAGGGAAGTCTGGTAACATAATTGAAAATGACGTTACTCGCCGGGGAATGACTGCTTCTTTTCCACCCCCAAGTCGAATCGAAAGTGGTCGTGCAGAATTGTGGACGCTCAGTCCCAAACGCTCAGCAAGATAAGGGCATACAGCATTAAAAGAAGCACCACTGTCAATAAAAGCAGACACGGGTTGATCTTTCATCAACCCGGACTGCTGAAGGTGACTATGTGTAGAAGAGTTCTGGATCATCATCTTAACGTTGTCGTAATCGAGGGGTTGTTGACTACCAGAGGCTTGACGCGGAGCTGCTGCATGGTCATCGGCAGCCGCGCCGATCTCGATGGGGCGCCAGCCCACCGAGATATCTAGTTTTTTGGCGCACCGGAGTCCATTCCAGGACACCCAGGTGCTTTGTGCCCTTTGGTACCACATTTAAAGCAAGTTGATACTGAGGGAATACCTCCAGATATCGACATCGATTTAGAAGGGATTTTCCCCTTTGTCGTTCCCCCTTCAGTCCTCTTTCCTTTTTCTTTCGGGTAGCTATTACCATTGTGATTTTGCTTGTGGATACCAGCACTGAGGCTCGGCTTTGGCTTTGAAGACCCTCGTGAGTCCTCATATCGTTGGGCGTGATCAATTGTGTCTTTTAAGGTTAGATGGCAATGTTAGGAGAATTCATAATCGTTGTCACGATACCGGGATCGGATTTGCTGTATGAACACTGGCCATGTCCGTGGATTATTGCCCATCGCATGCTTGAACTCGCGGTACCAAGCCATGACATCGACGCCCAGAAATGGGACGATCATGTCTACAAAGCGAGAATCGTTGCTGCTCTGCTCCATCGTGTAAGCAGCGAAGTGCACTTCTATGTGGAACAACCACAACTCCAAATCCTCATCAGCACGCCCATGATATTTCGGTGGGTTTGCCTTCAGCTTCTGGCGGTTGGCCCGTGCTTGCATCTCGTACATTTCATGTTGGAATCTTGCCAGTTGTAGCATAAATGCGTGCATCTGCTCTTGGCTAGTTGTCATAGCTTGCTGTTGTAGCGAGATCATATTCACTAAATTGGCTAGCATCTGACCCATGTCATTAGGGACAGGTTGGCCTGGCTGACCACCTCCAGCTTGGCTAGGAGCAGGTTGACCGACAGGCACTTGACCTGTCTGAGCAGCAGGTGTTCTTGGCCTTCTTGGTGTTCCCAAGCCGCCATCTGAACGTACTGGTGGTGGCTGCGCCTGCTGTTGTTCAGTCCTGGCCCCAGTCTCTGTCTGGCCCTCAACTCCAGGAACTTGAGAACTGTCCGTTGATTCCATACGGGGAGCCTGATACGGTCATAGACCCGGTGATTCGTCTTCGGGTTGGCTAGCAGTCTTCTTAGAGATCATTTAGTAGCCCAGACGTACTTAAGTGAAGCGTACTTAGAAGAGAAGTACGGTAGAGCCTCGAAGGTCGTTGCAAAGCTATCGGCTCTAATTTCGAAATTGTCTTGCCTTCTGTTGCTTGAACTTGAGTCTTGCTAGCTTGTGAGCTAGGAGGCGAATTAAAGACTGAATTGAAATGTAAGTTAGGCAACTACGACTTCCTACTTATGGTTCCTGTAGTGTTTGGGTGAAATATATGAAACTCACGTGCAACTAACGCACTGTGTAACTCACGAGCAACGACTGTACCGTGAAACTCATGAGCATTTGTCTTCCTGAGCTTGTGATCTTCTGCAACGGATGGGATCTCCGTTACAGTCACCTAATTCAACTCACTTTCAAAATTACTTCCTTTATTTAACATCACTACAAGCCTCGTTCGTAAACCTATACTCCTAACTAGATGTAGTCGCGATATTACGCGTGTGTTTCGAGCAACTTATGCTACACACATATATTACGATACACTTGGGAAAGTGTTGGTTGTGACACAATCTCATGCGAATACCGAAGGAAGATCAAAACTTGCACTTTGATTCGAAGAGAACTTATGGACATAGTTTCTATCATCGCATTGATCGAACTACTATCGCCTAGGGACTACGGCGTTGTCCACCTCATTGATTCCATGTTCCCTGTTGTACATCGGCTTGTACGCGGCTATAATGGCCTTTTCCTGAGCACCAGCACCAGCTAAGTTCTGCTCATCAACCTTGAACACCTTGACCAGAACACTCATCGGGTCGTAGTCTTTATCGAGCCATCGCTTAAACAGCGCGTTTTGGTATTTGTAGGCACCGACAGACGTCTGTGGAATATTCATCGCCCTTGAAACCATAAGGGCAAACTTGTCTTCACCACCAAACCCATCCCTTAATGCTCTGAACAAATTGGTTTTGTGCTGGGGATTATTCGCGTTGAACAGCTTAATGTACTCGTCCATCGTCTCGAGTTTCCGGCTAATCATAGATAGTACGTCGTCTTCCTTTATCTTCAGCAGAGAGAAAACATCGCCCACGGACTTCTGGTTGTTGTACCAACCCTCCAACTGCTGAGTCTGCAACTTCGTAGCGATATCCCTCGAATTTTCATACCGCTTTGCTAGAACAATTGCCTTTGCCAAAGCAACTTCATCGTAACGTGCCGTCAGCGTCCCGACTAAAGACACTTGCTTTTCCGGGTGTCTTTTGTTAAGCATAGACACATAGTCATCTAGAACGTTCAATTTTGGGCTAGCAAGAGCCTTGTCCACCCCTTCATGGAGCTTTAATTTGACCAGAGCATCATAAGCGGACTTATCCCTTGTCAACCAAACGTTCAACCTGGCGGAGGTAAAGGCCTTCGATGTACCTGCCTTTAAAGGGGCTGTGAGCTTTGTCAGGTCAGTAATACCCCTTTCTTCGCCATTGTCTTCCGCACTCGTGTGTGCCCTCAGCAACCCTTTTGTAGGCTCACTGCTTTCCTCAGAAGTTAGCAATCGGGCGTCGGGTACAATCATCTTCGAATCGTAGGTCATTGAGGCTGTAGCACCTACCAACAGAATGGCGGCAGCCACTAGAACGATTTTGCGAAGTTGCATTGCTGGATGGATCAAAAATTGAAAGTGAACTGGTGATTCAGCAGTTCTGAAGACAGTGTTTAAGCTTCACATTGACGAATCGTACTTTGTACCAGAGACTCCGGGAATCAATCTGTACTATACAGTTTCGGACCAAGCCAGTGGAAGTGCTCGGTTCCACCGGCTGGTGTACAGGAACAATAACTTCATACAGACTACACTCCATCGTGTACTCTGGAGTATCACTAATGAGGAGTTATTGTTCTGTTTAAGTGGTACAAACAAGTCCTTTAGTGTTTCACTTGCTAACTGCTAGATTCTTGAAATTTAGCTCATTCCTCGCAAGATGCCGCCGTACGTCAAGTCGTGTAGCTTTTGCACCAATGCCGAAAAAATAGTGAATGCTGTTGTCGCGAACTTGTACCTCTACTGTGTTACATGTGTATACTCCCATAGGACTTAGTGTAAGAAAGAGTGCTAAATTATGGACATTATCACCTTGAATATTCGATTTCACCAGCATTGGGAGCAAACAAATGCTGATAGGAGCTTTGGTGTGCATCTAGTTTTGAAACTTTCACGAAGATGCGTATAGGACCTGAATTAGGTTAGTTTTGGTCCGGTAGACGACACCACTGACGAGAACTTTTGTAGCGCCAACTTGAAGACGAAAGCCCTGCGAGACAACATGAAGCGATCTCACTGCGCCGACACAGAGAACATACCGTCCAGTTGTGAGAGGCTTTCGTACAATGCTGAATGGTTTCTGTGGGTCGGAAACGAGCGCGTAAACACAGCGCATAAACAGCAAATGTCGTAGTGTCTTCTTTGGCTAGACAATGGCTAAGAACCTCTAAATAGTGGGTTTTGTATCTGTCATGTATTCGATGGTGTTACTATCAGAGAGCTATATAAACTCTGTACCCATAACTGGAGGGCATCACTATTTGAGACACCACTCCAAAGAGGATTGTCTTGTCCTCCTTGAGACTTGCACCAATACAAACTACACCATTAGACGTTCATCTCTATGGGTTGTTTATATTGGGACAATGTCTTTATCAAATAGTAGTTCCCTAACAAGGATGGTACAAGACTAGTCAATTCTCAGTCAAAATGGAACATCAAGTGGCGATCCCAGTTGACGACTTCATGTTGACTGTACGCAAATTGTAGCTAGTTAGATACGGAAGAACCGAACACAGTTGCTAGATATTTAGATTCACTTGTGAGTAAGGACGATACGTATCTACAGCCAAGAAATGAATCATGGATGTGTACAGTTAGTTTACGAACACTTGACCAATCATGCGATGCCATTTCAATCTCATTTTTGTACACGGAGGACTAGTCGGAGGGAAGATCTGGCAAGATGATCATAAAGCTTCCATTCAGATATCACAGCGTGTCGACTTTTACTGCGTCTAGACTATAGCTTTACACTAAATCACAGAACATGTTGTGTCGAAGGGCTAACAAATGTATTTAAATAGAAAAGGACAAGTACCTTCAAGCATTAGAAAACGGTGAAATTGAGTGTGTGGATCCAAATGGCGCACCGATAGTCAGGAAACAGACCCATCAAATATTTATGGTGTGTGCGATCAGATGTGCAGTGTTATAATAATCATGGAGGAGATTACGATAAGTCAACCAGTTTGTAATCTCCTCCACATGATTATTATACTAAGGCTCGGTATTACATCTCGCGGTATACGGGATGGGACCAATCATTGGTCTTGGATGCGGGACGACGTGGGACGCATTAGGGACGACACTCCCTCTTGTCCCGCTGGGAAGTTGTGTGGCACGGGATCAAAATACACAATTTGTGACGCAGGTAATGTCAGCAGAATTTGTTGCCTACATATTGAATGGACGCAATAACTAGGAAACCAATGAATGGCAAGCAGTCTGCATTTTAAGTGGACGTGATAACTAGAAAAACAATGAATGGCAATAGACTGCTGAACTATGAATATGTCAAGCGAGTTGAAGATCTGCATTGCATTGTCACAGGCGAACCAGCCCCGCCTCACCCAGGCATCAGGCGACCGCAGCAGCAATGGAGCAACCAATCGCATGAAAGCCGAGGCTGGCATCAGATAGCACGCATCAAATTGGCTTTCCGCCAGCAGCAGGTTAAGCTCTCTATCCCACTTGAGCTTTGATCGCACCTTCCGTGCGGCTCGTGGGTTTAACAACAGCGCAGTAAGCCCACGGCAATGTCCTCTTCCTGCCCTTCCGTCTCATCCAAGCTTCTTCCGACTGTGGCTGTATCGTCTTTGCCCAAAGACGGACGAAGGTCGTGGAGCCGGCGAGATCGTTCCACATCCCTTGCGGTAAGATGTAAGACCGAGCCTTATGCTGCAAAGGAAGTGCATGCACTGTATCTGTCGTGGCATCACGACGCACTGGCAGGTAGGGAAAGGGTAAAACTGCAGAAGGTGGAGAATAGAGAAGTGTATTATAGACCATATAGAGAGGTATCAATCGAGCAACGGAAACCACTCAACCACTCATTTAGAAAACCTCCATAAGATGTTATCACAAACCAAAGTAAGAAAATCAAGTCCCGGTCCGGGTTTGTGGGCTCAGAAAACCCTACAGTATCACCCTTGACAATGCGTGTCCATCAGCATTGATAAGGTGACTAGAATGTACATGTGTGAAAATTGCAGGGATGTGCAAGTAAATTACAGGAATCTGCGTCAATAAACAGAGATAACTTTAAAAACACAGTTGAAAATCTGACAAACACAACACATCCTGGTAGGATTTGAACACAAAACGACATGGCCAGTGCACCATGTGCCCTGGCCTTGTCGTGCAGATCACAATCCTGGCTGCGTCGCAGGTCAGAAATCGTGCAGCTAAGATGTGGCTTGAAGGTGAGCCGAATGTACTATGGAATGTGTGGTCCACGCTAAGTTCGTGCTGATGCCCATCGAGCAGGCTCACTTCTCCTCGGCCACCTATCGTCACATCTATCGCGCGGACGCGTGGACGCCCAGCACGCGCGAAGTCTGGATGCCGGGACTATCTGCAGCAGAGCTGCCTGAGGAGACCCTCAGAGCTGGCGATAAGATCGAGTATTTTTCTCGAGCGTTTGTGTGTGGTGACAAGCGAGGACATCGATCTGCCGTGGTAGTACGGATTGACAGCCAAGACGACCTGTACCCAGTACGCTTGGACACAGAAGAGCTCCTCCCGCTGGACAATCTAATGCGCCGGACAGCAGACATGTCGGGCAAGGGTGTGGAACCTAGCACTACCAAGTGGCGGAAGCTCCGGACGTACAAGCTCGTAGACGGAACGTTTGATGCACCAACCAAGTCCAGCACTCTCAATTCATCACTGGCAGCTATTGTTCGCGGGGCTTTTGAATCAGCCCATCAAGTGCTAACATCCCGACGCGAGGTTTCCACGCGAGACAGTGCAGGGACGATCAGAGTTGGAGATAGTGAAGCACTGCCACCATTGGTCATCACCAAGACGTCCAGCACCTCAGTAACCTATCTCAGCGGATGCAGCAGCAGCAAGACCGGTGTCAATGAAGATTCTACGTCTACTAGGAGCGAGGAATCCGACGTGCCGCCAACGCGTAATTGTGTCGTGATCGATTTAGTGACGTCGTCTGGTACAGTATCTGACAGTGGTGATGTTTCAGAGCCTGGACCGACTCCGACGGACGCTGAGCTTCTGGACGCAAGGGGGTACCTGAGCAGCATCCCGAATCGTTATGCTCGCGCTCGAATCCGGCACCAGAAAAAACGCCGAGCGGGTGAATGGCATGTCAGCCGGTCACGCAAGCGCCGTGATCAACGGAAGTGTGCGATCACCCGCAGCGGAACCCAAATTCACCACGCGCGCACGGTGTCTGCGATAAAGATGAGGAACCTTCTTGCGATGCCCACTATTAGGCTGCGATTGGTTGATTTGCATGAAAGAAGGAAGGCGAACAGTCCGGCAGCCCACGATCCAAGATTCGCTCACGCAGAAGTTCCGTGGCCAGAGGGTGTGCAGCGAATCGAGACCAGTGTAGCGAACGATATTGTGTTTCCGGACTTGGGGGACTTCGGCGTGTGTCGCTGCGAAGGTGACTGCTTTATCGACACGTGCGACAACGCCGTCGCCGCTGTCTTCTGTACGCCAAGTTCGTGTAAGCTGGGGGCTCTATGCAGCAACACGCCACGTGTACGAGAGACCCTCAAGCTGTTCAACACTGAACGGGTGGGCCTGAGCGTGTACACGACCGCCGATATGGACGTTGGCGATATTGTGGGTGAATATACGGGCGAATTGAGCGAATACGATGCTGTTGTGCCTGGACAGCCGCCCATGGCTGTCAAACAAAACAGTGGCTACACTTTGCTGATGCATACCAAGTCTGTGCGGAAGAAGTTCGTGTACGTGGATGCGCTGAGATGCGGGTCTATCATGCGATTCATTAGTCACTCCTGCGACCCCAATGCTGCGTTCGTCGAGGTGCGTAATGGAGTTGGTGTGAAGGTACTTGTACGCATGCTGAAGGACGTGAAGGCCGGTGCCCAGATCACAGTACATTACGGCGACGAAACATGGTTCACCTGTATGTGTGATACATGCTGGAAGGCTTCGGGCGATGACGCAATGCAAAACTCTAAGGTGTAGGACGAAGACCAAACGCTCACATGGATCTAATATGAAGATCGCCTTTTACCTAAGTGCTGGATGTCTTTATATTGATGTGGAAGGAGATCTTACTGTTCCCTCACGTGTACAATGATGCATTAGTCGTATTAGATGCAAAGATCGTCTCTAGACTGCCTAACGCGCTTACAGACGAGTACTGAATCAACCGTAACTGAGTGCTGGGCCAATAGCGCGCGGGCGACCACCTGTGTTCTTACGCTTCTTCCTGCTGACAAGGACTTCATGCCCACTGGAGTCCACATGAGCCGAAGATCGTAGTGCAAATATTACGTGCACGCACGCACCAAATGCAAACCAGTAGTTGCAGGGACACCATTGCTGCTGTACATCCACTGGCCAACCTCCCCATGGCTGTCCTTCGACTTCCATCCGAGCGTAGTTACTGCCCATCTGAGCCGACACAGCTATTCCCTCCTCGGTACGTTTATTGGGGGCAACGGTAATGCGTGGCGGACGCATGGACAACACTCTTACCACATGAGGCGCCCCGTTCTGACCCTCGCTCATGGACAGTAAGTCTGCACGTTTCATGTCCTGCGCTCGCCGTGTGAGGGTTGACGCTGGAACTGGGGTGGTCATGAACGTCTTGGGTGACTCGGATGTGGACGCGCAGCACGAGCTCAATTCACGCAATAACGCACCCATTTTCAGTCGACGTCGGAGTGTGTAGTCACGCTTCAGTGAAGCGTTAAACGTCTCTACGGGGTTGTTAGTCGTAGCGTAGCCACAGGGAGTAGCAAACGCCTGCCAACAGCTGAACCGCCCGTACAGCCACTGCCCACACATGTACTTCGTGAATCCAACGAGAGCAATATCTGCGAACCAACTTCGAACTATAGCGTCCCGTAACTGAACAAATGCTTTCCATGAACGCGCAAAGTGCAAGTCATAGAGATCTCGTACAATCATGCTTGCCACACCCGAGGGAAAGCCCTTAATCGTTTTGTGTACATTTTCCATTAAATGGAAAAAGCACATGAGGAAGTAGAGTTTACCAGAACCGGCAAACACTGATTGGAGCGCATTGAACTGCGCTTGGTCCGCGTCCGCCATGACGTACCGCACTTCCAGACCATTTTCAGCCACCAATTCGTAGATTTGGTCCAGCGACTGCAGAACAGCTTCAAAAATGGGTTGAGTCTCTTGAGAGACAACAAACACGGCGACCAAGTAAAACGCACGTGAGGAATCCGAGATTCCCAGCACCATTACGGGGTAATCGCACTGATTCGTTTTATACGTGTTGTCGATGTGAAACACAAAACTGTCGGGAGAACGGTTCATTCGTAGCAGCAGCGCTTTCGTCGTAATCCCGATAATAAACGGCTTTTCATCGGATCCATTGCCATCAGCGTCGGTATCCCACCCAAACGTAAACGGCTGATGTAGTGTCTCGCTTCCGCTGAACGCATGACTATGACCCAGGCCTTGATGGTGTCCAATCGGTCGTGGTTGTCCAAGTACTTCCGGGAGTAGTAATTTACGAAGTTTTGAACGGTACTGAGGGATGGTGCGTCTTCCAAAGGCGTGTCAAACTCCCTAGCTAGAGCATTCCGAATTCTTAGAGGCCGCATGTGGTGTGTAGCCATCTCCCTGCAAAAGTCTTTCTGCACAGGGGTTAAGCGCTTCTTTTTGGGGGACCTGGCACTGCTCGTGTGCTCACCAAAGTCGAATATTGACTGTACACCGGTCTCCAGACATGTCAGTGTCTTCCCCCTCCAAGAACACGCCTCCACGCTGTCCTCCTCGCACGGAGAAGAGCTGCACTTCAGGAGACGATATCGCATCTTGTGCAGGGCGTCCGGGCACAGTGAACACGCCATGATTTGGCTGTGACTCACGTCATGCGACTTCATCTCCGCCATAACCTTCTCGGCGAGGACCGAGTCGATCTCCACGGCCTTCTCACGCCAATCAACGCGTTTCGGCATGATCGCTCGGGTGCGTTTTCAAGTGAACGTTGTCCTTTACCAGCCTACCAAATGTGGATTCTGACGCGAGCCTGTGGGGCCACTGGTTGGCTCTTCAATACGAACTGACTCTAGTTACATGAAAACAACTGCTTTACACAGCCTGTGCATTTTACTCCGGTGCTACCACAAGTTGTTGTGATGACACGCATTCGCTGTGCTGCCAGACTTTTGTTGTGCTGTCCCTGCACTGTATTGTGCTGGCAACGCGTTCTCCAATAAACAACGTCTGATATATATAAGTTTGCAGGGTGAATGATGCAATCGCGGAATGAACAAAACAGGGTCATTTGCATGCGTATTGGTTTTAGTTCAGCAAGAAATTGACACAGTTTCAATTGCTAGTCAATCCTGAGTGGTTCCAGCAATGCTGGAGAGTGGTGGGGCTAACCTTTGACCAAGATCCTATCACTGGATTTCAGTATGCGACAAATGGTAGCCTTGTTTGGAGCGACAGGAAGAGTACTCTGTCACAGCCCAGATTGCTTGGTGTTGAGCCTGACCTTTTCGAAGATGCCTGCCTTCTCACCACAAGTGAGGTGGACGCGCTTGATTGGTGTCTTGTACATGTCGGATCGGATAGTGCTAAAGCGAATTAGTGCAACTGCAATTATGCAGACCTAGAAATTGAAGCGGGTGGTGATAGATAGCAGAACTCGCGCCTAAATTCAAACACTGTTTTTCCAAACAGGGATGTGATTTGACGACTGCTTTGATTTCTTTGCTTCAGTACCTTGCTCGTCTCCGTTGAAGTTGGCAACATATAAAGTTTATCAGGTTATTGGTTGTGACCCCGTTGTTTATTGACGCAGATTTCTGTACCAAATAAGTTTCCGATGAACCTCAGCCTATCATTTCTTCAAACGCACGTCAAGCAGAAGCTGAAAGCTGGACAAAGCAGGCCAACATGACTAGCTGTGAAGGAAGCGGTAAGTTTGCTACGTGTATCTATAAGTTAACAGGATTAGCACATATCTCTATTTGTAAATGGTGAAATATCCACTTGACAACAACGAATTCCGTGCCAAAAACTCGAGACTGTCAACCATTGCCAGTCCCATTAGGGTGTTTTCATCTCTATTTAACGTCAGCGATGCATCATGATTGACAGCTAGTGGCTCGTGGCAAACCGCACCAACGAAAAGCTGTCGGCAGCAACAAGTATTTTGTCGTATGATGGATAACAGGAACGACGCAAGTACGGAGATAAAAAAGGTTTCATCAATGGAAAATGGCTGTGGTGACAGGACCCGAATAGACAGGTAGTGTAAGCTGTGGAGTCTTCGTGACTTTAACGGGATGGGCGTATTTGCATGGAGAAACGGGGTGCGTTACGACGTAAAGCTCCAGGACAAGCGTCCTTGACATTCCGTATGCAGATGTTGTACCAGTTGCAGTGCTCTCGCGAGGTGAAAGTTATCATCGCAGAGAGTGAACCTTCTCAGGATATTGCAAATATAGAACAACTTTTGGGCGAGCTGATTCCAAAACCGAGCGAGGCGGACTTATTGGAGAGAGAGGTGTACAGCTAGCTTCCTTTTGAAATTAATGCATAGCAAATTCAGGTAACAGAATAACATTACACATTTTTCGTGTGAATATTACAATATTCGCAGTATATCAGTTATTTGGTCGATAACGAAGTATTTCATGTTTGCACGAAGGAGTGATTCCCGTAGCCTGTTATTCCGAATAAATCTGGGTTTGGTAAGGCGTCACAGAATTTAGGAATTTTGGCGCCACCCGTGGGTGACACCTTCACTCTGATTCCGCCCGCCATGAGGACGCGGTTACTTGAGGGGTACCCTAGATTGAATCCCACCTCTAGAAGTAGATATACTTATGGGAGTATTCGTTTCTGGCATTTGATTTTTATGTTTTTTTCTATAGAAGTCTGGGATTTTAACATACACTTTTCTGGTTGTTTGTCGGTTTTAGTTGATCTTGGATCGTGAGTTGTGGTAAATATTCGCGCAGCGGGTCTTTGATCAAACTGGGTGAGTAGCGGAGGTTAAAAGTTCTGGTTGTATTGTGGATTTTGCCAGAATTTTCCGATCCTGTCCTAATTGGTCAATCGCCTCTAAATCGATGTATTGCTGCGTTCTCATTCGCTAAAAAGGAAGCAGTTTGGAGTGATGGTCACTTCAACATCGTCATGGATGTAGCGGTAACACGGCAGCATGCTCACGTTAACACGGTCTACCGTTGCCTGTATGCGTACTATAAACTAGGCTACTCCAAGAAGCACTTGGCCCATGTGTTTAGCAAGACCGAACGCACGATCATCAACTGGATCGCTGTCTACGAGACAAATGGAGTGTTTCAGCGCGCCAACACGGGAGGAGCAAGAACTTTTACGACGGATCAGAGGACGTGGTTGCTGAAGTACTATCAAGAACGACCCCTCTCTTATCTGGATGAAGCACAGGCAGCGTTTCGGGAGGCGCATGCAGTTGCTATATCAAAATGCTCCATCTGGTGGATAATTCATGAGCTTGGGTTGACATGGAAGGTCCTTGAGAGACGAGCAATGCATATCAAGGAGCGCGACGTATTTCCATTCGTTGAAGAGCTTAGCCACATTGACTGGACGCACCACAACCTTGTCTTCCTTGACGAGGTCTCTTTTGACAACAGAGGCATGATTCGAAAGCGTGGATACGCGATGCGCGGAAAAAAGCTTGCCGTCCGAGGCGATTTTGAGCGCAAGCCTCGGGTATCTGTGCTGGCATTTATTGGTGTGAGAGGCGTTATCGATTATTTCGAGACCGAGGGCACATTTGATCGATTTTCATTCACTCGGTGCTGCCAAGATTTCTTTCATGCTCCTCAGAGACTTGTGCGCCAATATCCTGGTCCGAATTCCGTGTGGATTTTGGACGGTGCGAGTATTCACAGAGACCCTAACATTGTCCACTACCTTCGAAGTGTCGGCACCGCTCCAATATTTCTTCCAGCATATTGCCCGTTCTTCAATCCAATTGAGTTCATGTTCGGACTTATGAAGCGATCATTTCAGCGCCACTACGTCGAATCAAGCGACCGTGATTTGTTGCCGTTCGTTATGGAGACATTTCAGCGCTTTAATGACTATGACATGCATCGGGTATTTGAACACTGTGGCTGGAAAAAGCAAGGCTTTTTTACCCACTTGGACCGCTGTCAAGTGAGCGCAGAACTGTAGGCGAGACTTTTGAAGAATGCGACGATGCCAACTTAGATTTTACGGAGTTAAACTAAGTGTTCAAGACGTGCAATTGATGACCCATTCTACTTCATTCCATGTGCTCTGTGTCATCAATATCTTCCATACTCACCAAAGGATCAATCACTTCTTCAAGCAATGGTGGGGCAAGATCACGAATGAATGCTTCCAGGGTGGACTTTCGCACTGGCATATGTCGCTCGCACTCCTCAAGACGTCGCCCAAAAGCTTCCCAATCTTGGCGTAATTGCTGAAATCAGCCATGCACCCACTGACACAGTCTAATGTGACACTGGAAGAACGGGACAAGTTGGATATGTGTGCCTCGAAATGGGATTCCGCGGGTCTGATAAAATTCATGATGTAGCTAGGTGATAGCTGCGTAATTGCCGAATCCCATGTAGAACGATTTAGGTTTCGGATTACGTGGTTTGTCCACATACGCCACACTACTGCATCAGCACGAAAGGTATCTTGCCAGTGCGTCTGGAGTTTTCCTGCCATCTCTCGCAGCTCACTCTCTGCTGCTACTCCAGAGCGATCCGTTTGTTCAGGTTGAAGGCAGGTTTCCTTAAATTCTACTAGATCTTGCGCTTTCACCA
Source organism: Phytophthora palmivora (assembly GCA_008079305.1). Classification (NCBI taxonomy): domain Eukaryota; phylum Oomycota; class Peronosporomycetes; order Peronosporales; family Peronosporaceae; genus Phytophthora; species Phytophthora palmivora. The sequence continues at coordinate 88,220 of VOQZ01001034.1, read as the reverse complement.
CTGCTGACCCGTACTCGTAGATATAGAGCAAGACTTCAGCTTTTTTCTTTCGCATGTTGACCAACCACTTGTGCCAGTCCTCCCGAGTCATCTTCGAAGATTTCACTAGGTGATTATTCGCCTTAAACTGCGTCACTTTGCTCTAGGTTGCTAGTTCTGGAGTTTCAGCAGACCAACTATCATCGTCGGCTTTGACAGCTTTGAACTTAATGTAGGAGTGAAACTGGTCCCACAGCACGTGAATTATTTCATCAAAGGAGTTTTCACTCGCAGCAAACTCATTTTTGGCTTTTCCAGATATATCGCGTTGGCTGACGAAAGTCTTGACGATAGGTTGCACTAAAAGTCGGTATCGCGCCTGTTCCGTCGCTGCTGTTGCCGCTGTAGAAGCCTCCGCTGCTGTAGGTGATGCTTGAGACCTCGTGTTGTGTGGTGATGTTGGAAGTGGTGCTTGACGGTCCACTACAGGAGGCGATGCTGGAGACCGTGAGGTGTGTGGTGATGCATGAGGACACCGCAAGTGGTGTGGTTATGCTGGAGGCCGCGAGTCGTGTGGTGATGCTGGAAGTGGTGCTTGGCGGTCTGAAGAGCTTCCTGGTAGACGGTTGGGCAATGCACTTATCCTTCGTGGATTACGAACAGGATACGGTGATACACGAGCAGTGGGAGATCTTCTCGTGATTAAAGCTGCAGTATTTTCAGCGCTTTCGGCGCCGCCAGTGACATCAAACAGTGAGAATTTCACGCCGTCTAGCTCGATCGGTTGCACGGTGCTGCACACTGAGATCATACGGAGCAGCGGTGTCTCCATCACTGCTGTATAGCAGAGACGACTCTAATTCTTCGGCTCGCTGTCAATCATGTCCAGCATCGCTGCCGTAGGGAGGTGCCCCAGCCATTGTGCGCGTTCATCGGCCGTTCGTGACTGAGGAAAGCCTATCCAATACGATGGTATATGCGCTTGCGCGGTTTGCGGGGCGATTGGCCTGCGCGGTTCAACCAACCCCGCACGGAAATTTCGAATGAATCGCACAATAGCAGTTCAGTATTTTTGTTGCCAGCATTTTAACAGCAGTTATAATACATTTATGAGAGTATGAATATTCCGTCATTATTGGTGTGAGACACCACTGCCCCGTAGGTGAGGTGGCTGAGGGCCACACCAATAGTCTTTGACCTACTTTTATATGCATATATAGGAACAGTTCTCTGGATATTTATTATCCAGAGTTTTAGGTGGGATCGCAGACCGTCTGGAAACTTGTATAAATACATAGATCAGTACATATCGTAATTTAACAAAACTTCACTCTCTATTACCAAGAGTCACAAACGGTCGGGAAATCGAATACCTGTCCTCATTTTTATCACGAACAGGTGAATATTGACCCATCCGGACACTAACAACCTTCGTACGACCTAACAATAAGTAACATTCGTGCAGCATTCACGTAACATCCACTGGACCTGATGCGGCGCTAGAAACAGTTCTTGTGGCGAAGGAATGGCGAGGATCGACGATTGGCTCGATGATCCAGTGCACGAAAACCGTATCAAGCCATTTCAAGCTAGCGAATGGCTCTATTGGGACTGTTGTTGCAATCACGCTAGCTAAAACGATGATATTCAAGTGCGTGTCGTTGATGGAATTGAAGAGCACCAACAATCTGTACATCCTGATGTTGTGTTCGTCAAGCTTAAGGATTATTCAGATTGCTCCTTTCACCCAGTGTCTGCCAACGATACGAGAGAGGAATCAGCGTGAAATTGCCAGATCGACAGTTCTCTGTATGCATACGTCAAGTGCCGTTGGTACTTGCATACTCTCACAGTACGGAAAAATGCCAAGGTTTGACTGTTGACAGAATGATACTTGCTCCACTTCGACATCCAACACGAAGTTCAGCACAACGATCATCTTTTTATGTTGCGGTGACGCGGGTCAAAACTTTACGTCAGCTTTATCTCATGACGCCCCTTACAAAGCAGTTTCTGGTGTACTTCATACCAAGTCAAGACGCACTTCGAGAGAGCTTGAGACCGCTGGCACGAAAAATCTGTCTCTAAGTATTTCAATTGCTAGATTTCTAATGCATATTATATAAGGCTTCATCGAGGATGTTTTGCTATCAAATTTGTTCTGTAAAACAGGTCGGTATAAATATCCAGAGCTTCTCCGGGCAACGCACGGCATTAGTTATAGTTAATAAGTACTTTGTATTACAGGCCAAATTATTTAATTAACCATTAGTACATCAGTCTAAAATCTAATCTAAACTGGCTATTAGTCCCCTAAGACCAGGGACTAGAGAACTGCCGTTCACTTAGAGTTTGTATACTCTTAATAGCACGCTTCCTCAAGCAAGGTGCTCGTGTGACCCCGTCACACTTGGTAGCACTTGTAGTCAATCCACGCCTACGCGGGTGGACTGACTACCTGAATCCTCTGTGGCTCTTACAAGGTAAGCCAAGATGGATAGAGGGGAGTTCCCTCATTTGACTGACGCTCAGTTCGAGTCGGTCCGGAAGCTTTTTCTGCAGGAGATGCCATCCGAAGCTTGGCGTCTGCTACGCTGGCCGAGCAGGTCGAACGCATCGATGCGTTTGACACGTACGAGCGAGGGCTAATCGCTCACGTGCAGAGGTTGCAAGCCCCCATGGCTGAATTAAAGCCAGCCCAACCTAAGCCGTTGAGGCTTAAGGTTAACCCTTATGAGGGGAAGGAGGGAGAGAACCTCCACTTCTGGGCCCGAGAGGTTGAGCTCGCGATGGACGCGGCTTTAATCTCGACCGAGCGACTTCGGGTCGCTTTCGCCCTATCCAACCTGGGAGGTCGAGCGAAGACCTGGGCGTACACGCGAGGCGACAACGCCGGGTTGCTTCACAACCTGGGCTCAGCTGTGTCAACAGCTTAGAACCGCCTTCCTCCCGGCGAACTATGAGTATCGCCAGCGCTTGCGCTTCATTGCCTCTAAACAAGGGAATTGTGGGCTGCATGGGTACATCCAAGAGATGCGAGTACTCGCTGCATCTCTGGTAGAGAACCTTAGGGAACCCCTATCTTAACACATCAAAGTGGCGGTGTTCATGGATGGCCTGAATGTGGGCCCTTCCCGCACACAGTTGTTTCGCATACTCGTGAACACAATGGAGGGGACAATCCAGATCGCCCTCCAAGAGGAGTATAGACACAGACAGGCTCATAATCCTATGTCAGTGTGGCAAGTCCACAATGCGTCAACAGGCACAGTGCAGGGAGCTCCGGCAACCGGAACAAGCACGGGGCCGGTACCCATGGAACTGGGTACGGCCGTACAGAGCTCCATCCGCTGTTACGGATTTGGGAGGCTCGGGTACATGCAACGTTCTTTCCCTGCGGGAGGGCATGAAAGGCCAGTGGCACTAGCCACGACTTACGAGCCAGGAGAGGTGGGGTTACCAGTAGGGGCGGAGCGTCATATTGGGGAGAATCTTAGTCCCCATGGTAGGCATGCGGATGGCGCACACCATGCAGGCATAATCCCTGTTTGCTCTTCGAGACGAGGAAGAGCAGCGGGGAACTGCTTGTAGTACACGCAAGTGTACAGGGATGCGGAGATCTCTTCAGTATCCATCTCCTCAATCTCTCTGGTCTTTAACTCGGCCTGAAAGTCCTTCATGGACTGTTCCTCGAGGTTCAGCAATGTTGCCCAGGCAGTGCCTCCAGGCGGAAAGCACCTGCCTTGACTGTATTGCCAGTCGCGCCGTCGAAGATGTGATACGGATCTTCAACCGGCTGTGGTGGTGGGGTCTCATACTTCAAATGTGGTGCTTGGTTACCCGCACGGGAGATGCTCGACGGCTCCTCCACCTTCGTATTGATTCTCTCCTGCAGATTAAACCCCTCCTTCGTAATGGCTGAGGACGTCTTGGTAGGGTTCACGAAGCAGCGCACAATATACTTGGGTTCTGAGATTCTCACGAACCCGGAGGATCCAGTGTATTCTCTAGTCAAATAGTTCTCAGATGTGGTGTCGAAACATCCACCTTCCCAACCGGATCGGAGAGTACGGCACGAGATCGACCTCGTGCCTGGCACAAAGTACTGTGTCACGAGGCAGTGGCCTCTACCTCACGAGCAGTGCGAGGTCATTGATGCCTTCTTCGCCGAGAAGGCGAAGTCGGGCATGGTGCGGGAATCGAAGTCCCCGCACTCGACGCCAACCTTCTGCGTTCATAAACCGAACGGGAAGTGGCGTCTGGTTCACGCTTATAACAAGCTGAACAATGCGACGGTACCGGCACAGACGCCGATCCCTCGCAAGGATGTGTTGCTGAACAACATGTCGGGTTGTACGCTGCACAGCGCCCTGGATCTGGTAGACGGATACTACCAGATCCTGATGAGGGAGAGCGACACTCCTCTCACCGCAGTGAGCACCCCGAGCGTGATGCTCCGGGAGTGGCTAGTGATGCCACAAGGGCTATCGAACGCCCCAGCGACGTTCAATCGCTTGGTCACACAATTGTTTAGACCATTGCGTACGTTCACTCAGACGTACTTTGACGATATATTCGTCCACAGCCGTGCCGAAGGAGGCCAGACGGCTATGCAGGTGCATTTGAAGCACCTCCGTCGAGTGTTTGAGGTCATGAGAGCTAACAAGCTCTATGCCAACATCGACAAGTGCGTCTTTGCAGCTGAGGAGATAAAGGTCCTCGGCTGCTTTGTCAGCAGGGTCGGCGTACGCGCCGACCCAGGGAAGGTCAAGGCCATAGCCCCTTGGCCGACCCCGAGGTCGCAGAAGGACCTCCGGAAGTGGTTGGGCTTAGCCAACTATCTTCATAAGTACAGCGCAGGGTGCGCTGAACTTGCTCGACCCATGTCGGATCTCTTAAAGAAAGATGCCGACTGGGTTTGGGAGCAACAGCATCAGGATGCTTTCGACAGCATCAAGGCGAGCTTACAGCAAGCGCCAGTCCTGGCCTTGCCGGACGAGAACAAGTCATTTAGCGTCGTCTGTGACGCTTCTGACTATGCAATAGGCTGTGCGCTATTGCAGAAGGACGATGAAGGACACGAACGCGTCATCTCCTTCCAGTCCAGGCAGCTGAAAGCTGCCGAACGGAACTATCCCGTTCATGACAAGGAGCTACTTGCAATGGAGTACGCTCTTGTCAAGTTTAGAGTTCATCTCTTGGGCTCAAGGCCCTTTGTGATCTACACTGATCACGCGTCCTTGACTGCCACCAACTCGCCGCATCTGTCACAGCGGATGGCGAGGTGGCTGTCATTCTTGGCGGAATACAACTTCCACGTCGAGTATAAGCCGGGCAAGCTTAATGTGCTTGCCGATGCATTGTCGCGGCGCCCTGACTATGAGCTAGCTCATGTCAGTCGGGTCACGACAGATCTATATGATCGGATACGCTTGGCGTATCAAGGGGACGAGAACTACACACCTTTGGTGCAGTTCTTGTCCGATGGCAAGGACACCAAGTCGATAGGCTCTCGCCTCGACAGCGAGCGCAGCTCCATCGTTATGAGCTGGCCGATGGGTTACTCCACTACAGAGTATACCCTGGAGATCCTCCTCGGGTTGTTGTTCCAAACGACGAGGATCGGAAGTATAACATACTTCTGGAGGCGCATGATACGCCAATGAGTGGCCATCTTGGCCGAGAGAAGACCTACCAAACGGTCTCTCAGACATTTTGGTGGCCCTGCATGTACAAGTGGGTACTATGTCAAGACATGTGAAACATGTCAGAAGGTGAAGCCTTCGAGCCACGCCTCGGATCCACTGCAGAGCCACCCTGTGCCAGCGGATTGCTGGATCGATGAGTCTCGACTTCGTCTTCGGCCTTCCGGCCGATGACAAGGGCAACACCGGTATTTGGTGTCTGCCGTTTGAGCAAGATGGTGCATCTTGCTCCGGTGTGTGACAAGGTCACCGGAAAACAGGCCATACAGCTGTTTCTAGATAACGTGTCCCGCTGTCATGGTCTGCCAGAGACCATAGACTCTGATACAGACCCGCGCTTCGCAGGGGCGTTTTGGAACACCCTATTCCAGCTTCTTGGAACTAAGTTGGCGATGTCGACTGCGCAGGCGGACGGTCAGACGGAGAGCGTCAGCCGTGCGCTCGAAGATACTCTTCGCAGTATCTGTGCTGAGGCACCTTGGTCCGGGTCGGGTCAGCTTCCTATGGTTGGTTTTGCATTCAACAATGCGGTACACGCATCAACGGGGTTTACCCCGTTCAACTTGAATGGGTTACGACACCCCCAGATGTGATAACCCTGTGGGGAGGCACCGATGCCTCCATCGTAAGTGGGGGAGATGCTCGGAAAGCCTTTCGTCCCAGGTCTCAGATATCGAGCCAGAGTCTTTTAAAAGACAGTTGTCGTCGTTTATAGACGACAGGCTAACGTTGATCAGCCGAGGTAAAAACGCAATGGCGTTAGCCCAAGACAAACAAAAGGAGTACTCTGACACAAAAGGAAGAGGAAACTTAAACGTGTTTAAAAGGGGTGAATTAGTCCTACTTGACACTAAAAACGTACCGCTAAAGGTGGTTAGCTCTGTAGAGAGCAACAAGTTGAAGCATCGCTTCATCGGCCCTTTGCGGTCCTAGCCAGACATGGCGAGGCGTATACCATTGACCTTCCAAAGTCAATGGCGACGCACCCGACGTTCTACGTGGGGTGTCTTAAGCGGTATCACGATCCGCTGGGTCTTCCTTCTCAGACGGAGGGAGACCAAGGCGAGAACTCACCTCCTCGAAACGAGGCTGAGTCCTCTGGGCAACCGGATCTGCCGGTGTCGAAGTCTGTGAATGATACACAGACTGGTACCCACGCGAGTCATACAAAGGGTATGATGGTACCGAATGGGGAAGAACTTGGGTAAGAACTATACCCATAATCCGAGTGGTACGAATACCCCTGCGGCTCATAAGAGGGCATCCGACCATGCACCTCATGGCTTAGAGTGCCTAAGCCTCGACGGAGTTCCTTCAGGGCGGAAGCCAGAACTCGGCGGTCAACACGCCCATGGAGCTCATGAGTCTCACGACCAAGAGCGTCCAAATCTCGACGAAGGACCTCAAGGGCTCCCGGCTTGCCAGCCTGAGAGGCAGCCTGACCACCAGGTTCAAGCCCAAGGGCTATCTCGATCGCATAGACGCGATCTTGAAGCTGACGGACCTCGTCGCTTAACAGGGACCCCACAGAGTCCCGACCCGAAGTTGAGGTCCAGAAGGATAAGGCTGAGAAGGAGCCTCGTACTCAAACGCGTGCGAGAGCTCCTCCTGCCCTCCTTGATCGGAACGGCGAGCTCCACTACCATGTGGAGCGGGTCGTCCAAGAGCGGCGGTGCTCTGGGAAGCGCCAGCTGCTTGTGAAGTGGCGGGGATACCCCTCGTCACAGAACTCGTGGGAGTCGGAAGACCGGCTCCGGGTTGACTGCCCGAAGGCTGTTGAGATTTGGGATCTGCAACAGCCGGGGCGTAAGTAGTCCGCGGCTTCTTAGCCGCCTTATGGTATACGGTCCCTAGGTTGACGGAACCGTACCCGCGCTCGTCTTGATCGCTGGACTTAGACTGCTGTCTAAGTCCCTCCATGACGGAGTGGAGTTGCCGCTTAGCGATTAAGTGGGCAAACTCAATACGAAGATCACGCTGGTCCAAGACATAGGAAAGCAGGCGATCTTCTCGGAGTTCTTTCAACTCCTGAACTGTGCAGTTCTTCAGAGAAACCCATCTCAAGAACAGGTCCTCTGCCTGGGTCTGGGTTGTGGTGTTCTCGGGCTGTACCCAAGGGTACCCCCACACGGGGGAAGAGCCCACCACGGTCTTCCGGTTTCTTCCGGAGACTAGTGAATTCTTTAAGAGGAATCCGGTGTGGTGCAAGCAGCACACACCTAGCGGCATCAATGTCATTGACAAAGAGTGGATCTTTCTGAACCAAGGCACGCTCATAGGCGCCACGCGAAGTGCGCCCATGGTTTAGACCACGAGGGGCCTTAAGGTGCTCCACAAAAATAGGAGACTCGGCTCCCTCACCCGGCGGGTAATTTCCGCAAGGATATGCCGGCGCAGGAGGCGCAGAGGTCAATACCTCTGTAGCGCCTTGCTGTTGAGCTGCTTGATAGCGTTCCTGCCGCTCATCGAGATCGTTGGATATCTCTCGGGGATCAGCAATAGTTCTCTCCTCTACACCCTCGTCGGACTCAGCGTCAAAAAGGGTACGATAACCTTTCGCGATAGAACTCTTGAATAGTAGAACCAGGGGCTGCGCGCTTCTTAGCAGCAGCAACATCCTCTTCGGACTGCTTTTGGATAGCTGCTTTCGCAGCTTGGGCTCGATCGAGCCTTACCTTCTGCTAAGGTAAGGTTCTTGGTAGGGGAGCTCACGGGAGCTGACTTATCCTCCGATGGTTCAGAATCATCAACAGGAGCGTCCTGCGAAGGACTGTGCAGTAGTAGGATCCTTCGTGGATCCGGCGGTGTCCTCGTCGGACTTCGATCCCGTTATCATAGGGATACCGAAGACCGGGGACTCCGCCCCTGAACTATGGTTCTGATTGGCGAACCGGGGGTTTGGCCGGTCGTCGGACGACAAGGTGCACGAGCGACTGCATCGTGGGCTCACTCCTTGGACAGCAGCAGCAGCGGCAGGCTTGCTAACTGTCTTGGAAGCCGCTTTGCGGACTTCCGTGCGTGGAGCGGCTTTGTCTTTCGACTTGGCCTTAGCAGTCTTCGGCCTGGCAGGCGCCGAAGCGCCGTGGGTGCTTGCCTTCCGAGGCATATTGAGAGATTGATGTGGGAACCTCTGGTGTGTCTTGCTCGCGCAAAAAGGCTTAATAAAGCCGCAAGGGCCACAACGGAGGCTTGTCGATGGGTATCGACTAGGAAGGAAAGAGAGAGGCACTCTCTTCCTAGCTGCTCATTGGTTGGGAGTATTCCCAATCTAGGTTGGGGAGGATGTAACGGGTTACATGAGGGGTACCCCAGATATGGTACCGCCACTAGAAGTAGATAATACTTCTACGAGTGTTCGTTTTGTGATTCCTGTGTCAAACCTTCGTTAAACATTAAATCTACCCTAAACCGGCTATTAAGTCCCCTACGACCAGGGACTTGTGAACTGCAGTTCGCTAAGAGTTTGTATACTCTAGGTAGCACGCTTCCTCAAGCAAGATGCTCGCGTGATCACGTCACAGTGCTAGAAGCTCTGCTTTGCTCCTACTCGCCCTAGCCGCTGAAGCGCAGGAGCAGAAGCGCAACCGTCAACGTGGACCAAACTACCTCAAAAGAGTCATCATACATCCCCAGTCGCGCTTAGAACTGCATGAGAAGCCATCTACAACACACAGCTTTCATCAAAAAGACTGGATTTGATGTACACCCATGTCACTTTCTGCTATAATACTTCGAGCCAAGGTGATAGGCTTATCGCTTGATCTAAATGCCCAACAATTCGGCTAATGGAACAACACGCCAATACCAAGACCAGACGTCGACCGCGACAGTGAACCCAGATGTGACGTGTAATGGGCCCTCCATTTACATAAGTAGTTAGAAATCTTTATGATATTACATAAATAGGCACGGTCGGCACACGACTAGCGTGTGCTGACTCGTCATCCTCTGATTGGCTGAAAGGTGGAAAGCCAAACACCACTTTCAGCCAATCAGCTGTCGACCTTTATTCGAGTGGTTCACATTAGTCCTAAGGGCTCGCGCCACGGTCTAATAATAAATCAGAGTTGAATTTACCTCGGACTTAATACCCAGTTCCCAGTCTTACTGAGAACAAGACGCTTCCTCGACAGCTAGGTGTAAGCCAGTGACAGACATATACCAGGCCCGTTAAACCAGGTAGCACTTTGTAGTCCTTCCCATGACCAAGTTCGAAATGAGTGAGAATCATCCCGCTAGCCCTGCAGCCATGACGCTGGAGCATGCATCATTCCCCCATCTCACGTCAATCGAGTGGCAGGCGCTCCACCGTCTTGCGGCGGTGTCAGGAGAAGTGGTCGTCACGTCGCTGCTGAGCTCAGCGACGCCCGACCAGCATCGCCAAGCCATCCAAGAGTTCATGGTCCGCGAGCTCGCTGAAGCAAAGCGGCGAGTACCAACTCCTCCGCAACCCTCACGGAACGACGCAGTGAAGATGGAGACTTCTTCATATTCTGGGACGGGCCCAGATTGTCGTCCTCTGAACCGCTGGTTCAGAGAGATTGATATCGCGATCGCCTAGAGGATAATCGAGGCGCCGTCAGCCAAAGTGAACTTCCTACTATCCCGCCTCTCCGGCAAGGCCAAGAAATGGGCCCTCTGCAAACTCGTCGTCGACCAACACGCGTTCCCAACTCTGGAGGCACTCCAGAGTGACCTTCGTCTCGCGTTTGAACCACCCCAAGACGAGTCACGCGTTCGGACGACGTTCTTCGCCCTCAAGCAAGGCAAGATGTCCATGCGCGACTATGTCCAGAAGACACGCCATCTCGCGTCGTGCATCGTCACGAAGCCAATCGACATGGCGTCCCAAGTCCATGTTTTCGTATCCGGGATGCACGAAGGCATGACACGATACTGCCTTACGCGGGCTGAACCCGCGACCCTGGAAGAAGCTTTCGCCCTCGCGTTACGCGAGGACTATATGGTGACATCGTCGTACGCAAGGCCAACCTCCACAGAGACTCATCAGTCGGGTCCTGAACCCATGGAGGTCGACGCCGTTGAGGCGTCGCAGACCCAGCAGTGGTCGCCCTCGAGGCGAGGGCGAAGAAGCGGAGACGACCTTCCAATGGTTTGCTTCCGGCGCCGGAAACCTGGACATCGCGGCGGTGTGCTGCGCGCCGGCTCCCGTCATTTCCTACGTGGAGCATTCCACGTCCGGTGAAGCGACCCCGGTCGCACAACCAAAAAACGGCCGGGACCAGAAGGGGCGGGGTGCCCTACCGGTTGGAACGGAGGCCGGGTCCACCGGTGGCAGACCGACCTCCTAGCCCCCCTCCCGTGCTTCATGCACACTTCAATGCCACCACTGCCAGCGGTGATCGAGATGAACTACGCATTTGATTGTATCCTGGGTATCCCATGGTTGGCCCGGTATCAGCCAGCCCCAGATCGACTGGTTGGCTAGTTCAGTCAAGCGTCCACACGACTTCGACGTGAGCGAGGTATGTACACATCTCGTGGTTGCACCAAGAGACTGGACCCACGTCACAGTCGTGGACGGGGCGTCCACGACGCATATTGTGCGCAGAGCGAGCGATGGTCCTCTCTGCACGACCTGTGCAGTGCTGTTGACTGACGAAGACGAAGAAGGACACGCGCGGGAGAACATGCGTGAGAGGCAAGCAAACGAGCATCCACGCTTCTCGCGGATGAGGATCGTGGCGGTTGAGCCGCGGCTCCCGTATGCTATTGAGGCGGTCGAGCAGAGGCTCCCGCACGACGATGCCGCAACAGTTACCATCGCGCGCGACCGGCGCGGTCAAAGACGAGCTCTCGCACCTGGAGGAGGGTGCATCGTCGTCCAGCGGGAGCGACACCTCAGTCTCAAGCAGGGGCTCGAGACGCACAAAGATCTCCCGCAGGTCGCGGCGACGATTGATGCCTCGCCGGAATTTCGCAGGCCCACCACCAGGACCGACTGAATCGGTCTTCACAATCGAATATGCGGACGGCGCTCCCGGCCAGACGCGCGTCATCGAAGTAGCGAGCCCACCTCGCGACGTCAAGTCCATCACCAGCCTCCCAGGCCTCTCCTGGAAGAAGTTCCTCGGGGCCCTTAAGGCCGGGGACATCGAGCAAGTCTGTCTGATCACCGACACTGACTCGGTGCCTCACGAGATTAACTCTGTTGAGCTCGACAACGCGTCGTCAAGACCAAAGAGCGCTGGACCAAAGTCAGCGCGCGAGGAGCGCTTCGCCGCGCAATCTTGGGAAACTCTGAAGGCGTCTGGTAATCCAGTCTACGAGACAGCCCGAGCGTTTGCCGACGTCTTCCCAGATAAGATCCCTGCGGCTCTGTCAGCGGATCGTGGTGTACGCCAAGAGATAGATCTCGCGCCCGGCGCGAAGTATTGCGTGACACGGCAGTGGCCACTGCCGCGCGATCAAGTCAAGGCCATCGACGACTTCTTCGATGATCGCCGGCAAGCCGGCCACGTCCGCGAGAGTACGTCCCCATATTCGAGCCCAACCTTCTGTGTGAAGAAGGCTACGGGTGGTTGGCGCATCGTCCACGCTTTCAACAAGCTCAACGACGCCGCCATCCCGGCGCAGACCCCGATCCCCCACGAGGACATGGTACTGGACTCCATATCGGGCAGTGTCGTCTTCAGTGCCATCGATCTGACCGATGGCTTTTATCAGATACTGATGCACGAGAGTGACATCCCTCTCACGGCCGTCAGTACTCCCAACGGAATGCTCTGGGAGTGGCTCGTCATGCCTCAAGGTCTGAAGAACGCACCCGCCACGTTCAATCGCATGGTTTCCCATGTGCTTCGCCCACTCCGTGACTTGGCGCCGAGTTATTTTGACGATATCTTCGTCCACAGTCGCGCTGAGGATGGTTTCAGCGCGGTCGAAGTCCATATCCGGCGCTTGAGGCAAGTATTTCAAGTGATGAGAGCGAACAAACTGTACGTCAACCTCAAGAAGTGTGTATTTTGTGCACCGGGGATTCCGGTGCTCGGCTATTACGTGAGCAAGAAGGGAGTACGAGCCGACCCAGAGAAGGTTTCGTCCATTTGCTCATGGCCCACGCCCACAAGTCCCACTGAGCTTCGTCAGTGGCTGGGTCTCGCGAACTATCTGCACAAATACACGAAAGATTACGCCTGACCGATCCAGCCGCTATCGTCCCTGTTAAAGAAAGACGCCATGTGGCCTTGGCTCCTGAGCACCAAGCCGCATTCGACTCGGTGAAGAAGAGCTTGGCGTCTGCGCCAATACTGATGCTCCCGGACGATTCGAAGCCTTTCCACGTGGTGTGCGACGCTAGCGATTTCGCTATCGGGTGCGCGCTCATGCAGTTTGACAATGAAGGTCATGAACGAGTCGTGAGCTACCAGTCACGACAGATGAAGCCAGCTGAGCGCAACTACCCTGTGCACGACAAGGAACTCCCAGCGATGCGGTATGCTCTGATAAAATTCAGAGTGTATCTGCTGGGAGAGCAGGCATTCGCCGTGTAAACAGATCATGTATCGCTGCAGACAGCGATGAAATCGCCGCATCTGTCCCAGCGCATGGCGCGCTGGCTGTCGTTCTTCGCCGAGTACAACTTCGTCGTGCACTACAAGTCGGGCAAGAACAATATCCTCGCCCACGCGCTGTCTCGGCGACCCGATTACGATCCTCGTGTCGTGTTGGGTCGTCAAGTAATTGACGACGAGGACGAAGGTGGTGATCACTGCGCTGTGTGCGCAGCGTCAGATATCAACCTGACGTCTGTGTCCCCCGAGATGGATTTACGCGATGAAATCGTCGCGGCGTACACAGATGATGCGGTCTACGCCAACATCTTGGCGTACCTCCGCTCTACCAGTGACGAGACACTGGGAGCTCTCGATGCCGACAGTCGAAATGGCGTCTTGATTTTCGTGGATCGATTCACGAAGATGGTACATCTCACCCCCGTGAGTGATACGGTCATCGCGGCTGAGACAGGGGAGCATTTCGTCGATTGCGTGTTTCGCCACCACGGCTTACCGGAGTCGATCATCTCCGATCGAGACCCGCGGTTCACGTCCGCGTTCTGGACCGCCCTCTTCCAGCTTCTGGAGACGAAGCTGTCGATGTCGACGGCGGTCCACCCGGAGACGGATGGCCAGACAGATGGGGTCAACAGGGTTCTCGAAGATGTTCTTCGGAGTTACGCAACTTCTTTCGCGAGTTGGAGCAAGTTCTTACCCCTTGCCGGGTTTGCACTCAATAACGCTGAACACGCCTCGACGGGATTGACACCGTTCTTCGCGAACAACGCGCGACACCCGCGCGTCCCAGCTTTCCTCGCCGTGGGTCATCCCACGGTGTCTGGTGCCTCCACTCTGGGTAGGGATGATGACGGTGTCAATGATGACTATGTTGAGACGAGTGGGGCTCACGACCCCGAGACACTGTACGCGGTCACCCGATCCAAGGCCAAACAGGCTCTCGCGACGCCGGAATTCGCGGTGTCTCCTCTCGCAGTATGGACGGCATGAACCCTGATTGACCCGGTAATACCGGTACTCAAGTCGCAGCCAACTACGCGCCGAAGTCCCCGGCACGCCAAATCGATAACGCCGCCGTTTCGGCGTTCGTCCAGCGACGCGCGTCAATCGCCCGTTTTGCGCGCGACGCACTTCAAGAGGCAGTGGATAAACAAAAAGAGAACGCGGACAAGCGCGAACACAAGAATATGGCTACCTTCTGGATAGGAGAGCAAGTCCTCCTGTTGACCGATGGCATTCGCTCTTCTGCGGTGACCAATCTCGGCGCAAGCAAACTCGCACCTCCTTTTATTGGACCCTTTAGAATCGAGAAGATTAATGGTGAAGCCTACACGTTGGATATTCCTACGCCATTACGATTACACCCGACGTTCTACGTCAGGCGGCTCAAAAAATACCACCCCGCAGCTATCCCGTCGACGCTGGATCCTACGGCGGCGGCGCCGGAGCATAGTGCGAACACCCCTCCCTTCGTGCCGTCTGCGGCGCTCCAAAGACGTGCATCTACAGCTCCCGAGTCCGCGCCAGCAACTCTCGATTCGACTGGCGCGCTGCTTCAAGGTCCTTCCGGGTCTGCGCGATCTGCCTCCCAGTCGCCTTCTCACACTCTGCCTGAGCGTCCAGAGCACGAATCGCTGCAGCCTCCACATCCCCCTGGAACACCCAGCCCGATCTCCGTGAACCCCCTCAGCCGATTGTTGACTCGGCTGGCCAAAAGCGCTGGATCGTGGATCACCTTGTGACGCATGATGGACCCTCCTCATGCGACGCCTCGTACCCGTGCTCGTGCGAGTAGAACATCCACCCGCGTGATTCCCACCGCGTGGCGCTATCGAGCTCGCTGGCTTGGTTACCCGCCTGACGAGGATACGTGGCAACCACGTTGGTCTCTCCTCCGAGACGTCCCGGACGCGGTCCTCGAGTACGAGAGCGAGATCGCGAACGAGAACGAGAACGCCGCTGCCGCCGACCACGCGGCAACCAAGATCGCGACTGAGAACACCATCGGCGCCGACCCTGTGACGACCGAGATTGCGAACGACCACGCGCCAACGGGGATGCGTCCCGCCGAGAACGAGCGCGGCGGACTCTGCCGCGAATAGAAGCCACTGAGACCTCATTGAGCGCGCGCCGATACTTAGCGAATCACGACTGCTCCGATTCACTGAGCGGCCGTTCAGCGACCTCGCGCGATCTTTCCGCGTCCTTCCCCTCGCCGCGCCAGCCGGTTGTGCTCCTGCGGTGCGCAGGAGCTGTGATCTGCACGCAGCGTGGTCCCCCAGTTAACGCCGCGCCAACTGACGTCTCAATTTCCAAGAATTTCCCCGCTTGCACTCACGTCCCGTGAGTGCTGCCTTGAGAGGAGGGTGGTGTAATGGGCCCTCCATTTACATAAGTAGTTAGAAATCTTTATGATATTACATAAATAGGCACGGTCGGCACACGACTAGCGTGTGCTGACTCGTCATCCTCCGATTGGCTGAAAGGTGGAAAGCCAAACACCACTTTCAGCCAATCAGCTGTCGACCTTTATTCGAGTGGTTCACATTAGTCCTAAGGGCTCGCGCCACGGTCTAATAATAAATCAGAGTTGAATTTACCTCGGACTTAATACCCAGTTCCCAGTCTTACTGAGAACAAGACGCTTCCTCGACAGCTAGGTGTAAGCCAGTGACGGACATGCACCAGGCTTGTTACATGACGGGTCACACAAACACCTTGTTTGAGGAAAAACGTGCTATCAAAAGCACACAAACTATTAGTGAACAGCACATCACAAGTCCCTGGTGTTATGGGACTTAATAATAGCCAGTTTAGAGTATATTTTAGACTGATTTGGTTATGGTTAATTAACGGACTCCTGAATAGTACCCGGACTACTATTTATTAGAACCCCCACAAAAATGGTCGGTTTTAACGAGGGGTTACTAAATAGGTGAGGACATCTAAATACGAGAAGATCGCCTCAATATGGAAAGTGGTAGTCAAAGATCGATTGAAACAACAATAAAAAATCTAAACGAAGTACATTTCAGTAGTTACCTACCTAGGAAAAGTGAAATTTCGTCTCGCCCTGCTCGAGCTCATTCATTAACACAGTGTACACAAAGCTGAAATTAGTCTATCTGTCGTCTAAGAATTCATGTAAGATACGGCATCATCAACGAGCTGATCATCGGACAAAGGTAAGATTGGGCCGGCAACGGAGGGAATGATCGTTACGCTGCATGAAATTGGTAACCCAGAGCGATGATGCTCGGAATGAACGTGCAAAAGACTCGTCCAATTCGATGTAGATCTGTAGTACTTGAATACCAATCCACTCCCTAGTAACTTTCTCCTCCCGTAACCTCTGCAGGACGATAGATTTGAGCAAAATATCTTCGAGTTCGCCTAGAGTTTTCTTTCGACCACCACCAGCTCGACGAATTTGATAGGGCTTTGCCGCACAGAATATTCGTGTTTGCGCCTCCAGCCCCTCACTGTTTCTGGATATAAAATCCGCCCTTGAACACGAAAGTGTGCCACAGTACGACTGGGTATACCTTAACCAGCAGTATTGATCCAGTTCAACGCTTCCTTCACCTTCCATACGGGGATTCCGCTGCCCCTCGTCGTCATCGCGAGAACAGGAACGATCTAGTAAGTGCGAACTCCAGGCACTAGATACCAGTCCGTTATGAGTACGACTTTGCTCATCCTCGAGATGCTGTATCTTTGGACTTATTAGAGAGGGTTTGGATATAATTTCTAAAATTAAATAGTACACCGGGTTTCTAAGCTTATATTTTCTGACAGGTAATCAAAATCGACACCGGGCTTTTTTATTCATACAGGGCTTGTAATCGGGAAAATCCGTTAGATAATTTGGACTGTACTACAAATTTCTAATTAACCCTTTCGTGCTCAACTGGGGCATTTTGCCCCATTTCACGCTGTTTCCAAAACCTGCGAGTAAACCGTTTCGAAAGGGGGCATATTGCCCCCTTTCACATAAGTTCAAGCAGTCATATTACCTTTTTTATAACTACCAATCATATTCGTCAATGTTGTCACGTTTCTGGGCAACGTCTTGGTTGTGTCCTCTGTGACAAACGACTGGATGGGATCGAATTACATACTCAAACTAAGATGTTTTGTGATTCCATTTCCGTACAAAATCCCCAACAGATGCCCACGCTGAAAATACCAGCATGGTGCGAACTTCATTTTGTTTCGACGACGATAAAGAACTCGTGCAACTGGCGCGGGGCTACGAGCAAGCTGGCGCGGATCTCGTGGAGGGATGTCGCCCACCGAATGCGCCATACGAGGCACAATGCTAACGCCCTGCATCAGCTCCTGAACTCGCTGATGCACACACATGGATCTCGGTCAGCGCAGTTTCCCCGGAACTATTTTACCCCTGTCCAGCGCCCAAGTGGTCGGCCTTCTGCCGTCATGTGCCAACTCCGCGAGCTTGCAGGACAACCAATGACTGCATACATGCACTAACAACATTCGACGGTACCTCCATCGCCATCACCAAGACATCCGCCAGTAGTGGTCTTCCTCCATGCTCTCCCAAGTCAATCACCTACAGTGACACAGAACTTGGTATCAGCATCAGCACCCCTCTCACTAGGAGGGTCGTTTTCGCTGAGGCCGACGCCAACGTCGGATATTCATTCTTCCGCTTCGGTCGGTGCAACGTGCGTACCACTGTCAACAGCCCCAAGCACCCCACCTTTATCAGCCACAGGAGTAGCAGCTTTACCAAGTCCGCCAAGACCATCAAAGCGATCGAACCCGAATCAAGCTGTGCAATCAGTGGTGCAGGCAGCACCTTCACGGACACCGCCACTGTCTCCTACATCTGCAGAGCGCGTTGTGGTAGCAATATTTGATGATGTTCCGCATCAGATGATACTAGGATACGATGGTGACTCTATTCACAAAAAATGTCGGTGAAATGATGCCTTCTGGCGTTACTATGTTATTGACCGAACTGGGCAATATTGATGGCCAAGATATTTTTCTGGATATTGGGTCTAGACTGGGGAATATTGTGGCTCAAGTCGTGTTGGCGACCGAGGTGTATCGTGTGATGGGCATCGAGGTCTGTGAAGAAGTCCAGCGTGCCGGTATTGATGCAATCAATCGTAGCCCCTACGCATGGGCATTTCGCGAAAGAGCTTCCTTTATCAGCAAGGATGTGAGCGACATTCGGCTTGCTACCAACTCTCCATTTGCAGAGGCTACCGTGGTCTACTGGAATAACGTACTGTTCGAACCTCGGTTGGCAGATCACGTGAAGAACGAGCTGTGTGCGATGGCCAATATTCTCTATCTACTGGGCTGTGTAAGCTTCTGTCCGCGCCATCGAACTCTCTGTTTAAGCGGTTTTTGTGCTTCGTTCGATCTCATGAAGGTTTGTTGACGTCCCATGCTCCTGGAAAGCTAAGCCTCAGTCCGTATACATTTACAAGTCGAAGCAAAATGAGTGGGCGCCTTCATTTCCATACTAAAATAGAGCGAAATACACTGTGCAGTTCGTTATGCGCTGCTGATAAGTTGAAGCAGTAGATTGGAGTTGTAATTTTTATAATTAGATCAAGGCAAATGCACTACTAATTTGCATACTAGGATCACGATACCTACACAGCTAATTTGCATACTAGGATAAAGATATATATGCTATTGCATTTGCATACTAGGATCGAGGTAAATACACTAGTTAATAGTATAGTAAATTCAATACATATTCACTCCAAAATTATATAGTGAGAGATCGCACTGCACTACTTCGATCACCGCTGCCGTGCTGCTTCAGCTTGTACAACTCGGAGCTGCTTCGCATTTTGGCTTTGCTGGAGAAAAGCATACGAGGGAGATAGTATCGATGATACTTTTCCCAGTACGTTCACGTCACTTGTGGACATATGTACACCTTTGGAGAGAATGCATGGACGATCTGGCACAGACAAACACCATGTAGCGCGCAGTAGTCGGTGACTTCAGTCGCATATCGTTCTTGCCACCTGCAGACAACACACTGTCGTCTCTTACGACTCATATCGGCAAAAATTTGCTTGGACGACACCGCCGAGCATCTTTTCTGGGGACTGCCAACGCTGCCTTCCAGATTAGCACTTCCTGCAGACCAAACCGCACGAACAGGTGAACGAAGGCTCGCCACCTCCGAGGCTCCAGTCTCGGCAAAGAACATACTACGCTCACTTGGAGCATCCTTCCATTTACCCAAAAATAGCTCTGAAATCAGCTGAACAATGAAATCGTGATGAGGATCACGATCTCCACTCAAGTCCAATGCGAGCTTGCGCGTTAAAAAATCGTTAGCTCAGGCGACGTCAACCAACGCTAAGCCCAGCTTTTTGTGCCACTTCTTGAAGCTGTGACCATCGGCCACGGAGAATCGACCACGAATCTGGTCCTGACGGTCAACACCCTGCATGTAGGAGTTATACTGTCTGATGCAAATTGGGGTAGTGAAGGCACGCTTCTCACCGTTAACTTGATGTGCCACCGTAGTTAGCGTAGATGCATCAGCGTTCGAGATAACGCTGACAATGGAACTATCGTACCATGACGCCGCTATAATTCCATGTGTGCGCGAAACAGCTTGCCGAGACGAACCACGAGAGCAATCCTTCTTCTCGACTAGCACGTGCCGCGGAAAGTGAGCACTAGACTTGCGGACAGTCCCTCGTGAGTAAAAGCCTTTCACTCGTAGCGCCTCAAGGAGCTGCACGGACGTGTAGTATTGTCGGAGTTTACGATCCTATGCGTGCCATACACAGGTCGAATAAATTCCAGCACGCACTGTCGGTAACAGAAGACTCTGATATCTCTTCGCTCAGAGCTTGTGCTTCATCAGCCGTCGTCACACCTGCTAGCCGGTCAGTTATCGTACTTGCACAATGAAGTCGAAGGTTTAGAGATATCCATGTCGTAGCACAACATAGCATGTATATACGGAAATGGCACTTTACTCCTGGCTTCAGTGGATTGTAGACGATGAGAGGTTTACCGTAATTCGAGCGGCAAGCAACACTTGCATCGTCTAGAGCGACATTCCGTCCGACTTCAATGTGCCTTAACCCGTTGACTTGAGGAGATTGAGCAGTGGACGAATCCCTGCAGCTGGTCCTGGTTGGTACTATTTTGTGGAACATACTGGAAGGTGAACACCTGACGAAGTTGCTTGAAGCGGCGCAGCGTCATTATAGTGTCGATTCCAACGGAGCCCCCACCAAAAAGTGAATCCTCCACCTGTATTCCCCAGTAGTTGCTATACACACCCTTATCTACACGGGCCATGTAGAATAGGATACCCATGAATGTCATGACATCTTGAAGCGTAACAGGGGCTCCCAAAGCAACAGCATGTATCCTCGCGTACGTGTTCATCTCACCGACAATCTGTTGCCAAAAATAAACTGGAATATAGGCAAAAAAACTCGCCGACGCGGAGTGCTCAATGATATGGCGGAATTCCGATTGAAGACGTGTCGTTGTGGTCATGTCTTCGTGGTGGAAGAGATCTCTCGGTGCCTCCATTTCCTCTGATGGCTCGAAGCGGAAGTTTTGAATGGATTCTACTTCAGCAAGAGTACTAGGTAGAAACGATTGAGGCTCGAAAGGCTCCATACACTCCTCTACATCACTCGAACCGTCAATCTGCACGGCTTCCCCTGGCTCGACCGCACAAAATCGGCTCCACCCTGGTCCAGTAGCTCGACCATGCAGCGAGCAGTAGTTAGTATTTCCACGTTGTATCATGTTCAAGCTCATACTCTCCACTTGTGACTGAAATTGAGTGTCCAACCACCTCACTTGATACAAGCCCTTCACAAAACGACATACTCGGCCAACTATGAAAGCGTTTCCAACACCAACATACTTCTTTGAAACAGTCCCTCTTTTGCAGGTAAGAATGCCACCAAGGTATTCACATACCGTGCGGCAAGTGCTGGCAATTGTCGAGCGGAAGTACATTGGGTGCTGAAGGCAGGAGGTGGCGTAGAGAACGCTCGGCCTCCGACTTCAGTGTCCCCGCACATATTTTTTGTGACTGGACTGGATGCGCTCTGACCTG
Organism: Phytophthora palmivora; assembly: GCA_008079305.1. Lineage (NCBI taxonomy): Eukaryota > Oomycota > Peronosporomycetes > Peronosporales > Peronosporaceae > Phytophthora > Phytophthora palmivora. The sequence goes on along the minus strand of VOQZ01001034.1, from coordinate 66,903 downwards.
ACGACGCTTGTTCTGGGGTAGTGATGGTTGAACGAGGCACTGGAGAGCTTGGTTGATCTGTCGCTGCAGCATCCGCACTGGTGAGTGGTTCACTTGATTCTGGGGGCAGCGATGGCAAGGTGAGATCTTCTGGTAAACCTACTGCCGAAGCAGTAAGATGTCTCTGTTGAGTTAGTGCAGCTTCTAAGCTGCGTCGCAGTTTGTTTTTTGCTTCACAGTGGTATGCCTCGCTTTCCTGTCAGTGGACATGATGATGGTTCGACGCTTTTAGGTTTGTTCTTTGACCCCTTTGGCATTCCTCGCTTTCGTGGTGGAGCAGCACTTGATGCAACTGATTGCTCAGTAATGCGGGCAGAAGTTGACTCATCCACATTTCCTCTCTGGTGCACAGTACCACCGCTTTGCACTGCGTCTTCCTCTCGCACAGCGCTTTCCACTTGCAGAACACCTTCCTCCTCCAGAGTTCTCCCTGCACTCGTGATGTTGCCGCACTCGGCATCCTTACAGCTTGTAGCCATCGGGATCCATTCTGCCTGACGGATAAAATTCAATTCTATCGACGGTGGGGTCATCAGATTATCAATTTATGCAAGTTGTCGTTGGTAATGAAGTTAGAAAGAGTTACTTGTGGTATGAGCACGTTTTTACCAAAAATTCATTTCCAAGAGGAATATTTTGCATACGTTTTTATAGATAACTGCGCTCATCATTAGCATAGTGATATCAGCATACATTCCTTAGTCACATTTCACACAGAAAACAACACCTAAAGACATAAACGCCACCTGTATCGTAATTCCCATACTAAGAATACGATACATTCACAAGTTTCGGACTGCTTACGTGTTTTCCTTGCCAAATGCTTCAATGACGGTCCTTCCTAGCCACACCATCACAACATATCCTCGGCTACGCGCATCTTTACTCAGCCATCAAGACAAAAGTGGGGTGCATTGCTGCCTGCACACAATCTCCAATGCTAGCTAGTGACCAATCATATTGTGTTGTGCGAGAGCAAGCCATATTTTGTCGGCAATGGATTTTTGTAGCCAATAGAAATATATCGACGACGAGTACCGTAGTTCATGAAAAGGGGAAAATGCTCCCTTTGGTAGACAACCTACCGTCATTTGAAACGCTAAAACAGCTGGGAGTCAGTCGATCGACAAGGGACGAAGTACCGTAGTTTATGAAAGGGGGCAATTTGCCTCCTTTCACGGCTTAACAACTTGACTTGTATACCAAAATTTAATTAGGTCAAACACCTGCGTTCACGAAAGGGTTAACTATACTATACTTTTACCTAAATACCTTTATAAAAGTAGGTCAAATGTTATTGATTGGCCCTCAGCCACCCGACCTACGTAGCAGTGGTATGTCCCACACCAATAATGACACAGGATTCACAAAACGAATATTCGTAGAAGTATTATCTACTTCTAGTGGCGGTACCATATCTGGGGTACCCCTCATGTAACCCGTTACATCCTCCCCAACCTAGATTGGGAATACTCCCAACCAATGAGCAGCTAGGAAGAGAGTGCCTCTCTCTTTCCTTCCTAGTCGATAACCATCGACAAGCCTCCGTTGTGGCCCTTGCGGCTTTATTAAGCCTTTTTGCGCGAGCAAGACACACCAGAGGTTCCCACATCAATCTCCCAATATGTCTCTGAAGGCAAGCACCCACGGCGCTTCGGCACCTGCCAGGTCGAAGACTGCTAAGGCCAAGTCGAAAGACAAAGCCGCTCCACGCACGGAAGTCCGCAAAGCGGCTTGCAAGACAGTTAGTAAGCCTACCTCCTCTGCTGCCGCGGGCGTTGTTACGGATCCTGGATGCTAGCTATAATATGTTGGTGGGATGTCGGATCCGGCTGCTGACTAGACGTTCCACATTAACGTAGTTGTTCAGATCGACTGGATTACAAGGACGATTGGGCATCACTGTTGTCACCATGGACATTGGAGATTATAAAATATGCTAACGGAGGAGGCGAGATCCTGATGCTCGCGTGGATGTTCCGATCAACAGGATTATAAGGACGACTTGGTCAATGGACATCATTGTTGTCGTTGTGGACACAGGAATTGGTGTGAAGTGCGTAAAAGGAGAAGATGATATCCTAGGGATGCTCGCGGCCACACCTGGTATGACATTACGTAAACAGTAGGCTCTAGATCGCCTAAAGGATTGGTCAGATCACGAACTTGTACATCTGAAGCGAGATTGAAATGGTAGTGCAGATAGTTTGGCCAGCGCTGCTCTACAACAGCAGTGTGGTCGAGATCGAGTCCGACGAGGATAAACAAGATCTAATCACGCTGAATAGATTGGGCGAGGTGTTAGTTACCAAGATAGACGATCAGGTAGCACAGATCACGGCAGCGGTGACACGATCTGGTCGGCGATCTACAATATGATCCGTCTCGGATCCTCAAGTATTAGGGGAAGAAGTGATTCGGAATCTCAGGATCGATCGGACCTGGCATAGAACGAGGAGGCGTGAATCTCAGGGTTGACGAAGTATCTGAATGGAGATCTGCAAGATTTGACCCAGCAGGAATCCAAATCCTATGCCAAACTAACAGCAGACTGCGAAGTGGATCAGCATGATCTGTTCATCTGCTGTCCTCCGTCTAGGTCAACAAGTGGATGGAGTTCCTTTGCTTTTGATGATAGTTCTTCTTCTGGCGTATCGCAACTTGCGTCACGATCCGCAGGATCCCCGCAGGAACATGAGGAGGAGGATTAGGCTTCTCTTCGAGGTCAATCGCTGAACCTTCACCATTGACAATAATGTCTTCGCTCTGAACAGCAGGTATCTGACCCTTGCAGATTTTTACCACTTTATCATACCCACCCAGTTACCTTTTGACACCAGTTACAAACTCTGTTGTGTAGCAGGCAGACTTATTGTAATCGTTTCATTCTTGGATGCTAGCTCAACGACTACTATCGCCATCCCGACAGTTGGATAATAGTTTTCGGACATATTCGTTGTGGCAGCCTTTACTGGGGTCCGTAACTTGCAACATTCATTAAGAGTATCCCAAGTAGTATGGCTAGCTGCAACAAGACGGCCGTCTGGTCCGATTGAGAGTTCACTGTAACCAACGTGGTGGTTTTGGATACGCCGTAGCAGCTCTCCAATTGGCTTCCTGAGGTGAAAGCTAACATTACTATTGCCCATGTACTGTTCCATCGAGGTATACAGTCCAGCTCAGATTATTGGTACTTCCATTCAACACACCGCAAATTCGTTGTAGTTCTTTGTCGCCAAGGTGAAATCTGTCAATTTGCTCGGGATGTCGCAAACGGTGCCAATGCTGCCATCCACATGCTTGCATTCGTTGATGCCTTCTTTAACAGTAATTTGAAATATGCGAGCAAGGCGCGGACTTGAAACACATTTTGCGGTTCTCTATGACATGGCTGGTTTATGAGACAATGTCTGTGGCGGATAATGATAATGTTACTTTCGTGTGCTCTTAGATTGCATTGAGTAACTTGGTTTTAAATGGACGTACCATGGTTACATTATTTTTTAACTGCTTGTTGTGACGGACCAGATCGTCACTAACAGAACCCCATCCATTGACTTCACCACCTCGTACAAGTGGTCGGCAAGGCGAGCGCCAGCGTGAGGATACTCAACTCGTCTAAATCATATAATGACAGATTACAGCATTCGTCAATCCAGTGTAATGTCTCTACCATGAAGCATCTGTTCCCAGCGGAAGTCCATATGTCGATAGTAATTAAACTGCGACTCGAACAAACGTCGCGAAGAATGAAATAGCGTACAAAGCCTTCAGTGTCAGCTCTTTTTCCACTTTCCACCGCAGAATTACACGGTTTCGAATGTTTTGTCGGACTGGAGCAATATAAGTGGGTTATAATGTGTTGCAAAACGCAATAAACTGTGGTTATTCAATAAATATAAATGGAAGTACATGTCATTATCAGCTCAACAAGATCATTGTCGGCTTCATCTTTGCTGAATACATTCAAAAACGCTATTTAACAAACTGCTCAAACCGGTAGCGCAACAATTTTGTTGCTTCACCTGTGGTGCATGGGCACTCACTTCTGTTATATATTTCGAGTGAGTTCGCATCGTTATGTGGGTCTTCACGTTCATACCATTTAAAGGAGTACGCGCCTTTCCCATTATCGTTATGAACGCCAAATAACGGAGCGTTTACGTGATCGGAGCTCACTGAAGGTAACTGAGCGTTCTCTATTGTTCCCTCTACCATCTCGGTCTTCGTCGCCATAAGTGCTGCATTGGCCACACATGCTAAGCTTGATTGCTGTGTGGGGTCTGCATTGGGTCGGGGCTACCAGAAAGCTCAGGTTGTTGAGCTGCATGCATTGTATTGACAGACATTGGAGGATTTTAAGATTTTTTGTTAATAAGAATTCTGAACTTTTGAGACATCTGCACGCTGGACAGAGTGATGCATTGGATTAAAGCTGTGTGTGCAAGTTTAATAGCCATTTGAGGTTTGGATTCACTATGAATTGCAGCTCAATGGTTGCTCTAGTGATTGGGAGGGAAACCAATTTCACCGCGTATTGGCAGGAGCTCACTATTTCACAGAGTTTATCAAATAAAATAGTACTAGATTGCGACAATCTCAGAGACTTCCATCCATGTAACGACACAAGCAATCCCCCACGCTACGGACTAACCGCACAAGTTGACGTCGTGACGACTAACAGGGTGTCCAACCAGCTGTCGCCCCCCGATCTCGATTGCTGCCTCAACATCCTTTGCAGCAGGGGTGGTGTCCGCGGTGCATCGGCTCGAGCGGGGTATTTTTCCATGCTACAGATACACATTTCTTTAGTGTACAGTGTGTAATTTTGGTCGAGTACGTGCCTCCTTTAACTTGGCTCCAGTGAGCACCGCTTGAACGGCTTTCCCTGTATTTGGAACGAAGCTGTTCCATACTTGTTGCCACAAAATGTGTGGTTGGAACATGAAAGAGGACTACTAATATTAGAGGCTTCCTCTTAAAACGAGATGGTTGTGATTGCCAAGTCATGTTGGCCTAGTATACAGTGGTTACTAAACTTGCAAAGCTACTAACTACCAAAGGCGACAGAGCTGACCATTTACCTTACATGTTACGAGATCCTTCCTTTGAAGTAATTTTAGTCCCTGCTATGTTACATATTTCAACCAGAAATGTCATATCATTTTCCAAGACACTTCCCAGTGTTTTCCAGTAACCGTTGGGGTCAAGTCGTGATGCAATAGTGGGATTAGGCTAAACAATGTTTCTACAGCACTATCCGAAGGAGATAACACACCGTATATTCAGAATACAGGTTCGGAATAAGTCAAATACATCGTACTTATACGAGCCGCACGTGTACTACTACCGTCACTAGTCATGCAACCCATTTAGTCATAATACCGCAATTAGTGCACGCTGAAGCAGCCACCAACAGCCAACCGTTTCTGGCAGCTATCAATAACACTTGCCGCACTCCCTCATTTCTGTATTCTCAACCGCCCAGTGCGATGGATAGTGACGACAAGCGTGCTACTGGATGGCGCGGTTCTGGTCAACGGTACCAAGGGTCTGGCCGGAAAAGTGGTGGAAAAGTTTTCATCGCTTTTTCGGTCAAGTGACCGCCGCGTCAACCCAGAAACTGGTGGCGAAAGAGACACATCGAAAGCGACGATAAGACCAGCAGCGTTAGTCCCCCCAAATATGCGCGCAGTAGCGCTGGCAATAGGCACCAATGTGTAGTTAAAGCTGTGCAAAGAAGGGGCCCTAAATTAGGTGAGTATTGGTTGTGGTTATTCCCGATACTTCTAGTGGAGTTTGAGCGTCTGCGCAAGGCGGGTGTGATAATGTCTACGCGTCTTCTCGTAGACATAGCCATCACGTTGGTAGAAGACAGCCAGCATCCGACTTACAGCATTCCAGCTCGCTTTAATGACAAAGTTTTTTGCAAATTAGTGACACCACGGCACATTCAAGACATCACAGATCGCTTTAAAATTGTGTATCGACTACTAAAAGGCAAGTAGCAAATTAGCAGCGAGAGGCAACGCAAAATTCATTGTAGTGTTGATACTCATCTGGGGGAGCTGAAGCGGCTGTTTGATGCTAACCTCATCGATCTAAGTGGCGTCAACTGGGCGAAGAAATCGATGATTCTGTGTGGGTTGAACGTCAGTGCTGATGGTGTGTGGAAGTTCAAGCAGCTAGATAAGGACCTGCAAGAAATTGTAGCTGAGCACCCCCGAGGCAATCAGACAGGGTTTTGAGAAGACAGCACAATCGATTAGCTAGTGACCGTCATCCTTCTGGAGAACAATCGCAATTAGTCATGCACCTTGGTACACTTATTTTAGTTATTGAAATTTTTTGACTTTCAAGCGCTACATTACGATTAATCAGGGTCCGACTAAATAGCGTGAAATGTATAGTAGCTCTTGATATCTATGTTGAATTCGTCGTGAATAGGACGAGAATTTACGTAACGTGTCCTAAAGTTATTAAGGTTTCATGCATCCCTATAACCGATAATGTAGTAGCCGGAGTAATCACAAAATAGAATACAGGTCATAGATAATACCACGTCATATCATGTTACCTTAACAATGGTCTGATACGTGATGTAATGGAAAGATATAGCTTTAGACAGATACATTTAGGCATTTCGTGTAATTCAATGTCCTACAAAAAGTCCTCTAAGAAGCCTCCTAAAACTTACTCCAGTGGACAATAAACCGATGATTTTAGAATAGAAGTGACAACTTTTCTATAAAGGAGCTGCAAATATGGGAATATTCTTCAGTCACAATAAAAAGGGTATTACTGAAAAGATTAAGTTAGTTGACATCGCAACATGCACATCACACAGGTCATTTCTAAATAAGTTGCCCATACCCCGTCGATTGCCGTCTTAAGTTTTGTGGCCAACTAATTGCGAACTATAGGCTCCATGACAGTGCTCTTCCATAGAAGCTTGGACGGAGCCAAGAATTGGCTAATCGATCCTTGGAATTGCTACCATAATGACGTCAAATTCCATATATAACCCTCTATCGGCCAGCTTCACTTAGTAGCTGACAGATAGATTCACTTTTTCTCATACTCTTTGTATTGTCGAAAACCCATGTAGTAGTTAACTTGGCATACGCTCTACCGCTCTTTCGGATCTCGCTACTGCTGATACAAGGGTATGTTATGCCGAATTCCGGTCGGGATCACTAGTGACGTTCTTGAGTTAGTTAGTAGCGGAAAGGGTTTAAGAGAGGTTAATCACAAAAGATGACCAAACTGAATATTATATGTTATGGCATTACATCCCTCAAGTACGAGGCGCACTTTACAAGTGACGCTAGTAGCTCGTATTTCGTTGCTTGCGCTCGCCATGTTTGCTTATGGCTTCATCTCAGCTTTTTATCTAACACAAACTTATTTGGGCGTAAGACAGCAATAGGGCGTTTAAGCAGTTTGGAAAGAACGATACGAAAATCTGAGTTTGTCGTGCCTTCCACCTCGTTGCGTTGTCTGGGGACGATAATTTTCGCTTGTGATTTTTGCAACGAAACGGAATCAGAGAGGGGGGGCGCCTGTGAGTAATCTACAGCCAGCCAATGATGGACTCCGACTCGGAGTCTAACAGCGGCGATGACGTCCTTGTTTACCGTCACGTGGTGATGGAGATGTTAAACGCTTCGTGCGTTAAGCAGCTACATGGCGATTGGGAGTCTGCATCTCGGATGCTTCGCCACGCGCTAGTGTTGCTGCACGACACTAAATCACACTTCTATCTACCCCATGTACGGTTTCATATCGACGACGTCACAGATGACACATGTTTGGTGTTCTACCGATTTACGCAATGTCAGCTACGCCGCTCACAAACATCGTTCAACCTGGCAGCCTCATTGCGCTTCTTGCATACTGCATACCTTCGTAGGAGAAGGTTGGAGCTGTCCCGACACGCTCGAAAGCTATAATGTGTTGTTAGTGCTGAGTTTAGCCGACTGGCTCTTCCTTTCCACACCCTGATTACTGTTTTGCGCTCTACAGTAAATGGTGGTATGGCAAGTACTTCAGCACAGAGACTTATCAATGATCGGATTATAGCGAGAGCGATGTCTATGCTCCTCTACTTCGTGGCAGCTCTCACCCTCGTCGATAGAGACTCCAGTCTGCTGCTGAACTGATTTGATTCGTTTCGTTGTATCTGGCTTAAAATCCCTTTAGGATTCTCGTCACGAACGATGGAAACGAGGCTTCCAGAATCGTGAAGCTGGGGGTAGTACTGGAAAGCGGAAAAGCCATCAGAGAGGCCGCGGTGACACCGAGGACGAGGACGCTAGTGAAACAACCGCTAGCGATGGTAGGGATGCTGCTGACGTGGTAGCTCTGGAAGCAGAAGCTGAACAGGAGATTGCAGATGAAGAAGACCAGTAGTCTTAGAAACAAAGAGCGGTCGTGGTTGTAAGCGTTAGTGGAGCTACGGATGGCCGTGCGTCGAGCAGGTGTATCATCTGATGAGTATAGTTTCAGCTAACGCAAAGCAATGCATTTAGTTCAATTTATACACTAACATCAGTGGTTAATGTTGATTGCTGTTGGCTCCTATTCATGGACGATGGGCTGTCCCGTTTCTTGATAAAAGGGACTCTGGCCGAAATTACGCCATGTCCACTTTATGTGCCACAAGCATGAATATACTACATTAAGCCGAAAGCGACGTTGTATATTTCATCATGTATAAGATTCGGTAAAATGGCGTATCGCGTTTTTTTTTCAGAAAAGGGCCACGTACTTATACGGGAATATACAAATTTTAAGTGTTGCCCGGCTATAACTGGGTGTATTTGACAACATGATTGGATTTCCTTTTAAGTACGAAAATCGATTTCGTCGTTGGTGGGTTAAAGGTGGATGAAGTGGTGGTTGAGTGACATGTACTGACCAAGGAGAATTCCAGAATAATAGTCTGCGGACTTCTACGCCAAACCGTGCCGGTGCCGTTTTACTGCTTTGATTGAAGCCTTTCGTCGGGAAGAGATGGAATCACTTCCGGCGTCAAACACCATAGAAGAAAATGCTGAACGCGAGCAGCTACTGACAGACATCATGGCACAGGTAAGAGTTATTTCAGTTTATAATATATTACTTGTATGTTTTGTTAACTAAGTGCATACAGGTTGATGCACCCAGCAAAAAGATAGCAAGACCGAGAAGGAAAAGCGCGAAGCTAAATGGTGTGAAGCAGCACCCGCTGAACTGGTACGGTAAGTGACGGACGGGCTACGAAATGCATGTTCCCACGACTCGGATAGAGCGGGTCTCCCAACCCACCTCCAAAGCGCCAGAAGTGAACGAGCACTGAGGTAATCAGATATTACCAGCTGCTGAGCGTGACAGCAGCGCTGAGAAGAGATCGAAGAAGCTGAAGCTGGACGAGCGCCGACTTGGTCTGATGAGCGTCGACTGGAGATTGCTGTAGAGTCATAGTAGAAGAGATCTTCTAAATCTTCAAGACAACAGGGTACGCCATCCTGCGGAGGAAAATACACAAGCCTTTGAGCGCTGAGTCGCGACAACGCTGCTGGTGGGGAACGGATCAGGGAGTCGGAACTGCTCGACCAGAGCCACGATATCGTCCTTCTCGATGCGGACCTTGCTCTTTCACACCTTGGTTGTGGTGGGTTGATTAAAGTTGAAGCGATCAGAGCGGAAACGGAGGCCTTTGGTTTCGAGAAGAGCAAACAACGCTTGCTCCTCATCGTAGGAGCTACTACTACCGCTGTCCATCGAAATGTACGTTTTGAAAAGTGACAGCTGCACAACACTTGTAGCAAATTTAAATGTCTAATCGGATCACAATTCGCTATTCTTTTTGACTGTTTTGTTACTGTAGCACAAGGTCTCTAATGTCGGTGTCGATCAGTTCCACGATAGCGACAGTTTAGACCTCATGTGCTCACATGAAGACACTATTGTAGTACTGAGCCAAGTGGCGACAGCATTCTTACTAATCGTCAGTTAATAGTTCGTACTACGCTTTAAACACTCACTCACTTGATCGATCATTCACTCACTCAATTATTCACCCATTAAATCACTCACCGATTACCTACTCGCTGATTTGTTCCTGTTTTCTTTCCATGATTCAATGCTGACTATCGTAATGAGCAACGACGGCTGTTCATGACAACATATCAAACACTGAGATATCTAAACGACAATCGGATGGCGTTGTGGTCAAACCGAGAATCGAAGACATCTCACTCCATCTCCTGCTGCTGCATGGAGACAATATTTGTTGACGACTACAAATACTCTAAATACACTGGCGTTTCAGGTGGTTCCGAGATACTGTTGCTGCGCTCGTTCGCAATTATTAGCTTCAAATCGGATTTAAAAGCATGTGTACTTAGAGCGGGCATTGTAATGAGCTCTCCGCACAAGGATCAACGAGGGCGCTGAAATGCAAGTGTAACTGAAACACCGCCACAGCATGATGCATCAATTAAACAGGGTGGATACAAGTGATGTTGCTTTCAGTAGCATTGCCAGCTGGGCTTAGTTTAAAGTTGATGGTCTCCTATCTATCGCCTTTTCTTTTATTTACTTGCTTTATATATAATATTGTCCCAAACGAAAACGAAGCGCGGCTGGCGCAATGGATAGCGTATCAGACTTCGAATCTGGGGGTTGCGGGTTCGAGTCCCGCGTCGCGTACATTTTTGAGTTGAGATGGAGTGAATAAAAAAATTGTGTTTCGTCGTTTCGAGCAAGTTGTGAAATTGTGCCGTTTTTAACCCCTTACTTCCCGGCTCTAAATACTACGGTATATTTTTACCTGTCCCATAATTTAGTGTTTTGGAATTTGTATGTTGTTTCGTGTAAGTACGGCTTTGAAGGCGCGGGTTGGGTGTGGGTGTGAGAGCAGGCAAGTGGGTATAGTAGCGGCCCCTGCAACATTAACCACTCTTATGTAGGCACAAAAGACCACACTGCAGATGTTATGATAGCTTGTCAACATAAAATGTGTCCCGGTTAATGGTTAGCCCATTTCTGCATCGTTGCACACATCTAGCATCCGTGGCTTCGCACATTGTAACCAATGGTATGATTCCAGATTTAGCGTTTCCAATGATTACAACCTACCAAACTAAAGACGTACTGTCTGCGACTCGTCGTCAGCTTCCGTTGCGCTGTCAGCAACTCCGCTCCCATCGTCTTCCACTTCGCTAGAGGCCGCACCAACGCCATCTCCGCCAGTATGTCGGTGGCGCACTTGCGTGGTCTGCCCCCGCTTCTTACCAGGAAGCGATGGTGGAGGTCGGTTCCGGATCTTGTGCTCTTGCAGAAGCACGCGAGGGACATCGTTGCCGTCGCTCCAGTCCGCGTGCCAAATCTGAAAACAGGTTTTGTATTTTCCTTCTCGGGCAACATTACACAGGTATGTTCTGTTTCAACACGCAACATGTCAGTCTATGGTGACCATCCCTGCTAGCTGGTAGCACGTACCGCCGGTTGCCTGTTAAGCACTCTGGGCAAAAATACTTGGTGAATTTCATTGGCTTCATCTTCAGGATCGCGCACACTTGCATGATCGGTGGCGCCGCTTAGATTCCTGCTCACAATCGACCGTATCCGGATTTTCAGCGAGCCGATGATCAGTATCAGCCGGATAAAGTATATCGTGTTGCGTTGATCCATCTCTCGCTGGGGACGCCGCTGTTCGTTCTTTTGCGCTTGTAGCTCGCTACAATCAATGGTAGCAACATAAGATGTGTTATGTTAGATATGAGTATGCAAGCCAAACGTATATGTTGACTATCCAACATTTCACATACCTTGATAGTGCTCCATCAAAGTCTCCAAAAATGCGAAGTGCTTGGGTGGTCTCTTGCTGTTCACCTTCCGGAAGTAGCAGTGCACAATGAAGGCATTTACCAACGCCATGTCAAACAGGCCCAAGAAAAGGGTCTTATAGTATTTTCGTGTCTTGTAGGACACTGTAGCGCTGCATTCTCAACTGGTCATGGACATCCACACCGCCCACTCAGCGGTGGTAGTCCCGCACGAGCTCGGGGGCAGGGACAGCCTTCATCTCTCCATGAACACGGCGCACTTTAGGATACACAACAGTGAAAAAATTAGCATTACATTCTCCACAGACACTAGAGGCGTACGTACTGACTGTGCTGGGTCTTCGACTGCCTCCAGTCGATAGCATGTGCACTGGAAGCCGGTCCATCCACATGACAGCCGTCAATTGAGGGAAGCGTTTGTTTTCAGCTAGCTTAGTGGTTCCTTGTGGAGGGGCCATCACTTTCTGCTTGTTCACGATTCTTGTTTTCTTCTTTGTAATTACGTCTTTGGCGTAGCCAGATCGATCAGTCTGAATCGTTCCTGTTAGATACATCCGACGATGTAGTAGTTCCAGAGCGAGCTTCACTGAGGTATAGAATCTGTCAGTCACTACCAAGCGCCATGGAGACGTTGGTGATGGCGGACACAGCTCATTCATGTTGCGCAGTACGGCGGCCTCGTCAGAGTTGTTGTCTTTTGCTACGGGTACACGCAAATACTCTTTGGCACCACAGTATACTTCAATTCTGTAGACAATTCAAACAGTTAGCGCTATGTTGACTTTCAATCACGAGTTAGCCATTATGTTGAAACACATCCAACATAAGCACTTAGGCATAAAAAAACGTGGCGAGTCGAAACTCGCCACCGGTGAACTAACCTCATGCAGTATGATGTCTTGGCCCATGCAGCGACGAAGACCTTCGTCCCCCCTTGTGGGGTTCATCTTTGTTGGATTGTCGAGTAGGATTGTATCTTGAACGTGACGGCAAAGTTGTTTCGTCAAAACTGATGACAGGAGGCACACGGTAGCCACGGGCAAACGTCCGCTGTAGTACATCAATAACAGGGCGTATTTTCCAAGCTCGGTCAGTGTTCGCCTTCGGCGACTTGTTGTTGGAGAATTGGAGATAGCCCATGATGTGAAAGAAGCGATTCTTGCTCATGAAAAGGCTAAACCGGTTGGCAGGCATCGCCCCGACGTTAGCCACCGACCAATGAGCTGCAATGCCTTTGCGAATCGGCGCCAACATCCTGGCAATAAGAAGGGACATCACTTGTAGCACCTCGTACGCACATATGTCCTTTACATCTTCCAAGCGCCGTTGAATGTCATCGAGAGCCTCCACTTCGCCGCCACTTTTACGCTGCTATGCCCGAATATTCCGTGCTCGCTGTGGAATCGACTGCCGGTGGTAGGTGTTGCTTTCAACGGCAATTTGAGCCCATAGATTGGGTGGCATGAAGTAAAACAGGAGTGCCAGTGGGTCGTCAGCGACTACTAGAACACTTTGTGTAGGTCCAAACGTTCCATCATACAGGTCAGCGTACGTGGGGTCCGGGCCGAACTTGGTTTCATCTGTAAACAGCATCACAACCTTATGTTAATATTAATGTAGGATATATATCCAAATGCGTTAGCTTATGTTGAACAATTCCAACATAACTTACCATACTCCAACCCATTGTCCCGCATTGTTTTGATATACTTGCTGTCCTTTGCGGCTGATGAACACACTGATTCCGGGAGCTCCTCCATCTCCACATCCGAATCCTCATCGGTCAACGAGCCAATGTCCCAGTCTCCATCCCAGCTATCATTGTCAGCTTCATCTTCTGGTTCCTCGCGTATGTCGGAGTCTTCTTCAAATTTGGATCACCGTCAACGACACAGGCCAAAGAAATTGGAGCGGTCCCACTACGACCAACACCGGTTACATCAGTGTTCTCTTCATCACTTGGTATTTCCTTCAATATCATAAATATAAACATTTATGTTAGTCATAAGTTGAATACATCAACACCTCATGATCGTTATGTTGGACAAATCCAACATACTGTACCTCATCATTTGCTACTTTCAATTCTTGAAGGATTCTTCGTCGGCGCTTCCTTGAATCCCCTGACTCGACGTTCTTCCGTTTCCCTGAGCTATCCAACTTTTCACTTGGACGTTTGCTGTTCGTCATGGCGGTTGGGGCTTTGTTCGGCGTCACCTCCTCCACAACCATCCAAACCATACTGGCTACCGCACCCTCAATCTCTGCTGCATCATCTGCGGTTGCCATAGGCGCTGGTACTACATTCGTAGCTTGCGCATTGGTGCTATTAACACTGAATCCATTCTCCACATCATTGGCGTCTGTGCCGGCGCTTTCTTGCGATCTGGCGACTTCTTCGTATTGCCCGTCATCTTTGCCTCCGCCAGCTCCGCTCTCTCCCCCTCCACACTCGCCTTCGCCTCAGCCACGACCACCATTGCCTCCGTCACGGATCCCTTCGCCTCCGCAGCAGAAGACTTTGCCGCCGCTTTCTTTTGTAGTATTGCCGCCGCTGCCTTTTCCCTCGCTTTCCTTTCTTCTTCATGGCAGACTCGTCGCTCGCGACGAAGAGCCTCCAGACACAGCTTCCTCTCTGCCGGCGTCACAGTGTGGCGTGGTGTCTTGCCGGCAGGTGCGACCATAGTTCTCCGCGCGGTCGTTTTCTCAAGTGAGGGGACTCAGTGGCTGTCGGCCACCAAATTTGATGGGTAGTTGATTCCTTTATATGCCACCTCTGACCGATCCCATTGAAAAGGCAAACCTAGTCCTGTGCATTTGTCCATTTTACGCTCACACTAATATCTTTGTTTTGGTATGCCAGTATAGCCGTGCGATGCACCATACAAACTTTAAGTAAATATTTTGCTTATGTTGGAACGCTCAACATAAGCATAGATGCTGCACCGGGAATAAATTAGGGTATACACCGCTTATGTTGAGCGTTCCAACATACGGGAACTAAGGGGTTTAAGAAGAATCAAGAAGGCATCAATGCTGAAAAGTGGCTGCACAAGCCAGTGGATGTTGGCATTATGGTTTCTTTCAAGCAGAAGCAGTCATATCGCAAGCTAACCGTTGCCAGAATAACCTGCTGATCACGAAACAACGTAAGATGATCTATTAAGAGAACTACAGTCTCTTTGAGCACCAATGCTACAGTGCGCGCCAAATCATTAGGACCCCCTAAATCTGGTTGCACTTTTGCCTATATCTCAGCCGCTACTGCGAGTTAGGAGCCGCTACTTAGATATGTTGTTTTTAGTATCTATGCCAAGAAGTGACTTGTGTTAACAACTCGGTTTTCACAGACAGTGGAAGACCTTCTATACAAAGTGTTGGTTTCGGCACCAACGACATAATTTAGAACCAACCCTTTTTCTGACAAAATGTACAGTTTTATGCGAACCCATACAAACTTCTATATTAAAATATCGTACCTAGTGAGACTCCTATTATCTTTATTACCGCACGACAGTGGCGAGGCATGGACTCCACGAGCTTTAGCGGATATGCTTGCTCAATGGAGCCCCATGCACTTTAAACAACTTCTTCTAGATGGTCCGCCGTACTGACGACCGTGAGCGTACATCTGACAGACCACACGTTAGACCACACGTATTCGATAGGGTTGGAGTCGGAAGAGCGGGCGGGCCACATCATGGTTTGGCCTTCCATTTCCTTCAAGTAATGCGTCGATTCACGGGATACATGAATCGACGCATTACCTTGCGGTGAGGATCAACAACCGTACTTCTCTCTTGGTATGAGCCGGCTGCCGTCTTGTTCTCGTGTCGTTGACACCACTGTCGGGTACCAGTCTCCGCTCGGTCTAGATCGCCTTCCGGACGGAGGTGTGCTAGCGTCCCGTTTCCCTAGAGATCCCGTGAGGGAAACGCCACCGTCGTGCAGCCCAACGATCCACTACTGTTCCTGATCAGTGAGGGTTCACGACCCATCTAAAAATGTAAGGCTGAGAGCTAGCAGCACAGATCTCATCTAGCTTGGTGCAATAAGTGTCCTTCATTCATCTTTCTGTATTAGGTACGATATTTTAATATAGAAGTTTGTAAGAGTTCGCATAAAACTGTACATTTTGTCAGAAAAAGGGGCTGGTTCTAAATTATGTCGTTGGTGCCGAAACCAACACTTTGTATAGATGGTCTTCCACTGTCTGTGAAAACCGAGTTGTTAACACAAGTCACTTCTTGGCATAGATACTAAAAACAACATATCTAAGTAGCGACTCCTAACTCGCAGTAGCAGCTGAGATATAGGCAAAAGTGTAACCAGATTTAGGGGGTCCTAATGATTTGGCGCGCACTGTACTTGGGCTTGAGTCAATTCGAAGAAACCAGTAAGACTAGGAAGTATTATTTGTTGCGTAGAATAGGTAAAGAACGCTCGCTTGAGTAGGTCAGGTCGAATTTTAGAATGAATTGAGTTTATCGAGTGTTGTTGTATAGGGAAAGCTTCTCGAACAGTAAAGCCCCGTTGACCTAGTATGACAATCGTTCATCTCCTCGATGAAGAGAGTACACTCATGCACGAGCAATTCTTCCGCAGTAATCTTCAAGCCGCTGGAATCTCATTTCCATGGTGCTAGCGTTACACTGTGCCCAGCAGCCCATGTTGCGTGCTCCAAAGCCTCCTAGAGAAGAGGACTGTCGTCAGGGGGGAGGAAACGAAAGACTTTTTTGCGTTTTGCCTTGTCCGCACTTGCACCTATAATTTTCGTTGTGCCAGCGCCTTCGGAGCTTAACTCTTTTCAAACTGGCAGTTGTCTTTAGCTTTAGTGAGTACAGTGAGCATGGCTCTAACCTGTTTTCTCAGCAGAAAATCACAGCTATCACCTAACCCCAACCGTACCCGCTTTCATTGTATCTTTTCACTGTTACGTTACTTTAGCCCAAGGCATCTGTACTGCCAGTTGAGCACGATCAAACCTGCCCGACGATACTGTAAAGTTGGCTTGACTGCGGACGTATCACTGCTAGCCAAGCTGTCAGGTTCCTTCTAAACTTGATCAGGGCAGTTCCTGAAAATGTGTCCTGGTTGGTGACATCCGTAACAGCTTCGGCTCTTGCGATCTTCATCATATTGTTTCTGGTATTCATCGGTTTTCTTGTTGTTTGTCACCGAAGTCTTATGGCTACTTCCATTCCCTCCTGAAGACTTGTTTGGTTGTGATTTTGGTACTTCGGCATGGGTTTCCCTCGACTACCGACCCGAATGTCAATTTCATTGTGTTGACCACGTTGGGCTTGTACATCGTTGCCTCGGTGTCCTTGGAGCTGCTTCTCCACTGTCGCATTCTTATCTAGGACAAGAATCAGCGATTTTGCTTGATCTGGCGTACTTACAGTTTGAGTACCACCCATCAGCATCATAGTCTGCAACTGACTGTAGTACGAGAGCTGTGCCATTGATCTTATCATAAGGTCAACCATCCACACGTCACCAACATCGGCATCCAGTGTAGCTAACTGTTCTCGCAATCCCATCATGTACAGCAAATGATTCTCTACGTCAGATCCAGGTCGGCACGATGCACTTTCGAGTCTGCCGCAGTGTACGTTGTGTGTACAGTTTCGTCGTGTCATTTTCACGGCCTTCGAAGCGCTTGCATAGGTACTCCCACATTTCGGATCCATAGTCATACTTCATGACTTGCCTGGCGAGTGTGCAAGATAGCGAACTTGCTATCAATTTAGCAAAAAGAAAATCTTGACGAGTAAATCGTTTTTCTTCATCTTCGCCAACAGTGGATTGAAACTGCACACTTTGGTCACAAATGTCGTCTAACTGCCACTCGTCGTCTTTGACTTCGTAACACGCTAAGTACCGCATCATTGTCCGTTTGTACAGTCGCCAATCACGGCCATTCCAATTCACTGGCCTTCCATCCTTGTTCCATTCCACGTTTTCTTGATGTAGGCTCCATGTTTTCAACTCCCTTCTTTGGGCTCATAACCCTGTTACGATTGGAGGTTTGAAGAACAGTAGCAGATAGGAAACTTAACCTTGTTACTACTGCCTTATAACTCGATCTCCACCACGCTGTCTGCCGAGTCTGCTTGCCCTTACCGATGCAAAATACAAACTACTGTTCGAAGGCTCTCACGTGTCCTAGTACTGATCTCACTATGCGCTTTGTTCTCGATCACCTTCTCAGTTGTGTGCGACTTTACGCAGCACGCACCATGTTGTACCTACCAATAAGTTGTACGACCGGCATATTAAATACTCCTTGATGCTGCACTCGGTGTTGTACACTGAATATACGAGGGAGTGGGCGGGAATCTAGCGAAAAGTGATGTGAAAATGATGACCCACGTTGACTAGAAATTACGCATTGTACCACTTACCCAGCAAGTAATGCGAATTTGAAGTATTTTACTACACAATCTTAACAAACGCTGGTACAGGCGCTTGCTCCTGTTGCACCGAAGTTGGCTATAATTTGGGTAGCAAGTCAAATTGTTGTTGGGGTAGTGCCGATGACACACCGTATCACTCAATTACACGCTAGTATGACACGAATATACCAATTCAGAGTTACTATGGCAGGTATCTCATCTATATTTCTTTGTTGAGCCTTGCTGCGTGGGGTGGTGAGCAGCATGAATCGCCTTCTCGTACTCATCGTCGTGAGAAGCATGTAATCCACCCCTCTACGCAGTCTTCGGCTTCATCATCTCCCTCCTACACGGTAAATAGAACAATCTATGTCGACACTTAGGAGTATCGACCTGTCGCAGGCCTCCATGTAACCTTTACGTCTCCATCAACAGATCGTAGAAGTTCACCACTGCCGGAACTTTGCGATCACGGTATCGTGCATGACCACCGTCATTAGCGGCCATCTACTTGTGGTTGAGATCTCCATCAGTGCTTCGTACTTATCCTCATCTTCGCCATAGACTGAGTTTCTCTCTTGTGCCGTTGTTCGCGGTGCTCGTGTACGAGCCACGGTCGCTCATCACCCTTCCTTCCCATCAATGCGCTGCTGGAACGCCCTGGTCTTGTGTTGTGTCCCGTGGTGTGGCTGCACCTTCACTCCACGTGATGATTTCTTGATGAACGATACCACAAACCATTCTCAGGGTAATGGTACTTACTGGCCATGAAAGGGAGTGGGACTATCAAATATTTTTCCACAGGTGGCACCCCAAGCTCTGTGCATTGCGGACCAATTCGGTTCAGCTGACCGGTCTATGATTCCCACCTGCTTCTATATCAAGCCTCAGTACCTGGGGGCTAATAAGACTTAACGACAAAAACACTACTGTGACAAACGCAACTCAATTAAATTATTTTATTTTTAAACCAAATATTTGATACATAGCCGTGAAGCGCGGCTGGCGCAATGGATAGCGTATCAGACTTCGAATCTGGGGGTTGCGGGTTCGAGTCCCGCGTCGCGTAAACTTTTGCATTTTGTCACACATGGCCATTTTTAAATTCGAGCTGCTGTTTCCATTGCTACCAACGCCGCACCGTTGTGATTTCTCGGCACGTGTTCCTGTGCCCATCTGGAGGGAAATGTGACGAGGCAATTGTGCCCACCTGACACCAAACAAAACCATCTTCACCCATCCGTATACCCATTTGATACCCATCTGTCCCCATCTACTAAAAGAGCCGGTTGTTGCTATCAAGTGGTGAGTCCTCTAGCTATACACATTTTATACGTGTAGCCGGAAGTAGATGCCTCCGGTAGTGAGCTGATGTCTCCGGTGAGGAGCACGAGTTTCGCGATGGAACACAAGTAGATGCCTCCGGTGATGAGCACGACGGAACACAACGTGAATAATGGACACACTACACATAGTGCTATAGTAGTTTTAGGCTGGCTACGAAACGTGGCTCTTGCAAGCACTTAATACTGTACATTCTAAACACAGTGCTAGAGCTGGCGACGAAACTCGATGTATTTAAATGCACATGCTTAGGTATCTGTAGCGCATATACTGGAGAGTCTTCTTGTCGACGTGGCCTGGTGACGGCGCACCTACAAACACCTCCGAGGCAAGTAGAACGTAGATCCCACAGTTGTAGATGTCAGCGTGGTTAGCTCTACCTGTTCCATTGTTGGTTGCTCAATTGGTACTGTCGTCGTCTCAGTTGGTACTGTTGCCGTCTCAGTTGGTAATGTTGCTGTCTCAGTTGGTGTGGTTACCATCTCGGTTGGTATGATTACCATCTCAGTTGGTACAGTTACCATACCAGACGGGTCTTCCGTTAGTTGCTCCGCTGTTGGTGCCTCCACTGCTATACTCGTCGTCTCCTGCAATGACGATGCCTCCTCAACGGGAGTAGGTCTCCCAGAAACATCCGATTCGACGCCACAGTATAATATTCCTCTGCGGAGGCGCGAGGGATTTAGCCCTAGAATTGCCTGCATCGCAGCAAGTACCCTCGCTAGAAGCACTTCTCGCCTCGAATTGGCTGGACGTATCCGATGTTTGGAAGCTGGAATCTCCAGAAGGCAGTGTCCAGGCGACACCACTAGCGTTGCCGTCGCTGTCGTCACTGGCGGTCGCATGCTGCCGGCGTTTCTGCGGGCGCCGCTCCATACTGGCCTCGCTACCGCGGAAAAATCTCGACTGAGGGGGAGGTAACTGGTGCCACTCGTTAGATTGGTATACCCGTATACGCCGTTCGGATGTAGCCGTCAGTTAGAGAAAGGGACCACGAGCGCGGTTAGGAAAACGCATAAAAACAGGACAACGCTCAGATGGGCACACAATCCACTCTCGTGATTTCTCTGAGAATAGTACAGCTGGTATACAGGCAGCCCTAACTCACCCATCGACAGATTCACTATGCACACGCGTTCACACCGTAAACTTCGAGCTGAATGCAACAGGTGTTAAGTCTACCCCTATTATGTTTGTCTAGTTTTCACCCCGAAAGAGGTCAACATGGGCCCAACTCTACCTTCTCGCGTGCAGAGCGAGCGGTGGGTCGGCACTACAAGATTTTGTTCTCGGGTCAAGCAATAGAATCGCGATGATTTCAGGTGCATGCGGTTACTGGATGAACCCTTGATGTGTGTGACACGGATCTGTGACTCAGTAAAGAACGAGCCCACGTCCGCGAAGAGACTCTTGACATTTGGCTTCGGACGAGATCATAGAGCACGAAGTTACTGTTATTAAACCGTCTGAAGAGGTATGATCAATTTGAACGCACCTTAATTGTTATAAACACTGTAACGTGTCCAAATGCAACCAGAGACTCGGCGATAGCCCCTAATTTTGTGATTAAGTGCCTGTGAGCCAGCCTCCATACATTGCGACTTAGCTACATTAACTGTTATCAGAGCGACCGTCAGCAGGATTCGCCGTACGAGAGGTTGTGGTGAGATCTACAGGAGAATACACACTATTGTTTTTGCTTTGAAGAGCGCAACATTAAAAAGTATTTATTTCGGGCAGTTCAGAAACGATGCTGCAATCAGCGATGCAAACTTCTACGCGGAAAGTGACGATGGCCGTGATGATAGTCACAATCGATATTCAAGATGATCGAAGCTCGAAGGTTAAAGCCAAGCTTCATTGATCAAGTGGGGATGACTGCGAGTGCAGTTTGAGAAAATGGTGTCGATGATCGGGTAGACAACCAGTACGTAATACGGGGAGTCTGCACAGAGAATTATTCGAGATCTTGGACAACTATGAGATGGCAATAATCAGATGGACATCACTGACGAAGAGATGAAAGGTCAACGAACACTTAACAGTGGGATAGGTCGAACGCAATCAATGAACTTTTTTTTGGTTAACAGGAAATCTTGGACTGACAAACAAAATGCCGAGTGCGAAGTGTTGCTTTCTATCATCGGTCCTGATAAGTACTCTCAGAAGATAAACCCTTGCCATCACAAAACTGGGTGCATTTTCCAACAACTGTGAAACATTGAACAGGGAGTATCTCGTGATTCCAGCAATTCTGTTTTTTAACAATTGCGATCGGGTATTTTTTCGGTTGTGAGACCCATCTTAGTGACCAAGTACTTTCTTCTGTTTCATTGCTGTGAACGAGAATCTTAGACGGGTAAAGCGACTGATAACGGTTTTGTTGCTCGGACAAACCAGAGGGCCAAAATCTTGCTGGATAACCTCTCGGATGGTTCAAGTCTTTGTTGTCATCCCTGGATCTCGCTCAAGTGGTTGTGCAGGTGCAATGGGGTAGTGATCCATTGTTGTTAGTAACTTGTTACAAATCCTGTTCTTTATGAAGGAAATGCTTAAGAAATGAGTGAGATGGATCTGGAAGAAGACGAAACTTCTATGGATATCCTCGGCATGGAAAATGATGCTCGTGGCAAGGTGTTGCCTCTGGACACAGTGACGACATCGGTTACTGCGAAGTTTTGTAACGTGTTCCCAGATGTGACAACGCAGACAATGGTCCAGGACAGCAAAAACCTACCTCTCGGTTAGTAAAATGCGCGAACACTTGCAAACACAGGGTTCTCCTAGGAGATGACTTACATCCAGATGAATTTCTAAGACAGATCTCAATGAACGCCTGCTTCAGGAGCGAATTGCCCTTGCTCGGGACAGCGGGAATACGGGTAATGGTATACTTGTTGCGGCTAGACCCTGTACTTAAAATACTGGTTGCCTTCTCCTCACTTTGGCTTTTGTAAATTTCAGTGCACCACAGTCGTCAACATGAAGTTCTTTCGCTGTAGTTATTGCCATACTCGCTACCACCGCCTTCCCCACTGACACCTCCACTGATGCTGTAGTGCGCAAACTTATCCTCGGTGGAACCACCGTGGCCAAGGGTAGAAAGACCTACTACGCAGGTATGCGCCACAGCGCTGACGGCAAGAACTTCTGTGGTAGCACTCTAATCAACCCCATCACGTACTCACGGCCTCGCACTGCATCGTGTTTGACATTCTTTGGATCTCGATCGGCTCGCATTACAATAACGGTACCCAGACTGGAGAGCAAATCAAGGTTGTATCAGTGGCAAACCATCCAAACTTTACGGAAGACTGAGATTCTCCAACGATTTTGCCATCTTGGAGTGCGAAGTTCCGACGTCGATCACACCCGCAAAGCTGACCAAGGCTGATGGCTTGGACTTCAAGTACGGTGCCACAGTGCCGACTGTGAAATCGGGACTCACGTCGGGGGCACAACGGCCTTGGTAGGTCGCGAGCTACAGCGCGTAAAGACAAATCTGATCACCAACGAACAGTGTGCAATTGACGGTAAGCGCGATCTGGGTGACAGGCCAGATCAGCTAGGGCTACTGCGATGGTGACTCAGGTGGCCCCGCCTTCATCGAGTACTCGGATGACAATGCCGTCGAATTGGTTGTTGGCGTTGTTAGCTGGCGCAACTGGCGAGCCGGTGAGGATTGCGGCCGCGGAAAGAGCTTGCTCATGATGTACTTCAGTGTATCGTACCCACGCAGTTGGATGGACCCCATAGGGGCGTTCTCTTGCTTCTACTAGGCTAGATAAACCACCAGCTTGTGGACACTTAAACAAATTCTTTTTAACACTGTTAGGTCACGCGTCGTAACTCGTTGCCAACATGGAGGCGTCAGACTACGATTGCTTCACCTTGTGACGGGTGGTGCGGTGATGTTGCAGACTGCGTCTACATTTCGTTTTCGTCTAATACGGTGAAATAACTGATAAACTTTCTTGCGGTCTGACTTCTAGACATCTTCACCAAAGTTCGAGATACCAATCCTCCAATCCTGGTTCTTCGGAGAATGTGAATGGAACACTGTCCGTTGCTCCAACCAAATCACATAGCGATGGTATTACCATAGGTAAGTTGGAAGAAGAGTTTGCCGTGTTTGACACGATGCCTCTACTGCACCACCAGACCGTCACATACAACCCGCTGTTGGCGCTGAAGATCCCCGAGTAAAATCAGCGCCCTGTGATGCAACAGACCGGTCGAAGCGGTATCTGCCCAACTCGAGACCAAGTAGGGGTTGCAGGGAGACGCTGTCGTGGATGGAGAAGCAGCGGCAGCATGTGCAGGCACAGGATGACAATCAGCCCTGGAAGCGCTCGTCCACGTTCGTGCGCTCGGCGTTGCGGCTAGTTAGTGGAACAAGGGAGACGAGCAGTGACAACAATGCAGTTGAAAAGGATGACAACTCGCCCAAGCTCCCAGTGCTTTGGAGGCAGATGTGATGAACGCAGACTGGTTCGAAGCGGGGTTCTGACTGCTGGATCAGCCCATTATACAGGACATGAGTCGTGTGCGCTTGTTCATCGCCAGTGAGAAGCAGGAAAGAGCTCGCGCTGGTATGAGATGACAATATCATGGTCAAGTAACATGGCTACCCCTGACGCTGCTTACGCGCTGGCAGCTGTAGAATGGCGTAGAGTAACTTCTCAGATGGAACTTGTGGAAACCTGTAAACGCGTTGGTGATACGCTCGTTGTACCTTACATCCATCCTGCAAATGGTCCGTAAAAGTGCACGGACCTATCCCAACTTGATATCCCTAGTGGGCAGGTTTACCATCCCCCAGAGAGTCATTGTGCGATTCGCACAGAAAGTAACAAGACTGAAGCTGATCTCGGTCACAGTGCAGATAAACAGAGCTATCAACCACACACGCGGATACTCGTGCCGACTCCATTCTACGGAAGATGATTCCGATGCTGTTATAAGGTACGTCGAGCTCTAAAGGTGAACGCAATATTATAATGCAAGAGCTAACCTGGATTTGGGATGTAATTGTGCAGATAATAAACTAAATTTCTACCCTGCACGTCTACGCTTCCGTTTTTGGTTTGATTGATTCTGCTGCTGGTATGCTGCTTTGTTTTTCGTTGTGGCTGAAAGCCTACAAGCAGGTGCTTCTTCCGCTTCTAGCTCGGTAAACCTGCTCAAGAAGCGACAACTTTCGAAACGGACGATCTAGTCTCGCTTGAGGTGCTTAAGAGGCTCCAATGTTGGCTCCCAGTCAACCAGGTAAAGTGGGGTTCCATCTTGTGCTCTCATTTTACCGAGTATTCCTTTTATGTGCCAGATCAGACCTTTGTCGAGGGCCGTCTTCGCTGCCCTTGCAACATCAGCACCGTCACGACCAACAAGCATGGTCACCACTAACATCAATGATGCCTGGCAGATGTCTGTGGTGTTGGGTTCTAACTGTGGGGTAGCTACCCTGTCGCTAGGACAACCGCCACAGAACCTTTCGGTGTAAAGCGAGGGTTCACCCCATTGGATGATCATACATCCCGCGACGGAGTGACAAGGAAGCGATAGTGACATCCTGGAGCCTCGGTCAGCCTAACATAACCTGGCCGAGAGTTCCTGGATTAGGCCGACATAGGGCTCTGTACCCATCTCAGATCCCTTGTCCCACGTCTGTACCGTCCCAATCCGTACATAAGAGTGAGTTGTCAACCCCTCGGTGGTACTTATTCCGAAACCTCGGAGACTCATACAGAGATTTGTTTACACTTGATATTTGTAAATAGACATAGGACAAAACATAGGATGACATACAGAGACTCTCTGAGCCTCACATTAAGCAGTTTATAAAACGCAGTCTTCCCCCCAGCTAACTAGGGTCAAGTCCGCCTTAGGTAAGTGTAGCTAGCTTATTTAAGTGCCAGGACACGCTCAGTTGTGTGGGATGCCTGTTGGTAGACTCAAGGTACATTGAACCGAGAGTTTATCCTGGTCAGGCCAAGAGTTGGTGTGGCCGAGAGATCGGAGGCGACAGTGAAGTGTCGTTACGAGTATACTTAGGGTCTACTAAGGTCCTAGTGTATATTTTGCTCCCCGCCGAGGTTATACCTTGACACCCCTGCATAAGGCCTAACACGCCGGTACCCTTTCCTCTGAGGGACTGCAGGGTTACGCGCGAAAGCGCAAAATAACACCCTAGTCTAAGCTCGTGGCTAGTGGTGTAGGTAAGGGTGACCTAAAACAACCTCGGTATACAGAAGCGCTTACAACCGACCCGGTGTAAGGGATCGCTCCTGGTCTTCAGGTTTGATCCAACAATCGCTGACCTTCACGGGGAAGCGTGTGTTATGTGTTGTTGGTGGGAACTCACCCGACAAGCGAGAATTCTATCGTGTCCTACACGACATGTCAAGGGCGGTGCTGGTGGGATCCGCCTCAGCTACTGTGGCCTTGGCCAACGCTGCGTCGGTTGGTGTCTTCCTGGACCCATCATCCTCGTGCAATGCCTGAGCAAGGCTTGTCAAAGCGCTCGTCTTCTCCACCGCATCGTCGGCATTCATCATGGCCACGGCACCCAGCGCTTTGATGACCACCATGGACCCAACTTCAACAGCTTTTTCGACTTGGAGCATCGGACTGGTTTCTTCCGCCGTCGTCGTGATGGTCTCCGTTGAATCGGTTGCCGCTGTGCCTGGTGCCAGTGTGCCGGATACCAACATGAGGCCGTCAGCGTTGACTGGCATCCCCTACTTGGCAGCGTCATGCTTCTTGCTGGAAATTTCAGATATTTTGCTTCCTTCACTTTCGTAATGTTTGGGTTCTTCTCTAGGATAGTCTGAATAATTAAACAAACTATACTCTCTCCTGCCTTAAGGTTAGCAACCTTTAACTCGATATACATGTAGTAAATTGCCTTGACATCAATACCAGACTTTTTGTTAGAAAGTTCACTTACCACATCTGACAAAACAGTTTGAACGGCTTACGCACAAACACTTCTCTTGCCAGAGGCATGGTGTTTCCTTTTTGTCACAGGTTTCTCTATATTCACTGGTGGTTACAAGTACAGCACACGCGTGTATGCTGCACTTATACCACCAATAACTACTTCAACTACAGCAGTTTCTAAACTGCCGCTTCAATATAGATTGATGTACCGCTAGAATATGCATGATATGCTAAATTTGTTTGCGATAACGTATCTGAAACTCTTTGCTGCAAAAAGCGGGGTCACTAAACACGTCGATGCTCCAAATCAGAGGACCCCGTATCAGTCGGATGTGCAGCTTCAGCAAGAGCAGCACGAGCGAGCGCTGATCGTGCGCATGTTTTGCTCGTACTTGTGACTGTGCTCGATGATTTTCACAGGTTGTTTTAGGTACATGTGTATAGCGATTTCCATAATGATAGCAAATCGCTGAACAATTTTATCGCCAATGTAATGAATTTCTCAACTGACATACATCTTTCATGGATGTAGCATCACTGGGAACCTAGCGCAAATGCATCCACTACAAAGCCCCGCAAATGGCGATTTCGAGGCAGCACGGTTTGTACAGCAGAAGGCGCTAGTCATTCTGGATTGATGTTTGATAAAACGTGTATGGTGGATATGCAAGTGTGTAGATGGCTACAATAGTGTATACAACCTCTTCGCGC
Source organism: Phytophthora palmivora (assembly GCA_008079305.1). Classification (NCBI taxonomy): domain Eukaryota; phylum Oomycota; class Peronosporomycetes; order Peronosporales; family Peronosporaceae; genus Phytophthora; species Phytophthora palmivora. Next base: position 39,635 of record VOQZ01001034.1, on the reverse strand, counting down.
AGTCATCGACACCCAGCGCTTTGCAACAAAGCGGTGCATAATGCTCACCACTTTGCGATCTCTCCGTTGAACGATCAGGTGCTATGCGAAGATATGAACACCGAACCCAGGTACGACAAAGCGTGAGTAAGTGGCAGAAATAGCGGAACCTTTGTGCATTCAAGCAAATTGAGGCATGAAATCGGCGTGATCTATGTACTTGTGATTTTCAATGGTGTCATTTTGCTGTACCATGGTGAGACATACAAAATAACTGTACATGTATAGCAGTCACCCCTCCTTCATTGAATAATGGTAACAACGACCCGTTTATGATATCGACAGCCTAAAATGTTACCCATCTTTGACAGCACACATATCCCAAGTCAGGAGGGGTGTCATCCACACGTAGCATTTAGTGCGTGATTTTGTATGGATGCATATCGAGCAATACATCCATCCTGATTACAATACAGAACCAAGTTATATGCATGGATGTCGCCCCAACTGATTTAAGCTTCACATGATTTAAAGTGACGTCATGCCGTGACGTCATCTCGCTCTAGCTTTTACAAGAAGTAATGATACTTTACGTCGCCCCTCTCTACGGTATACGACAAACGAAATAGTCTAGAACGTCATCCCCTCGCAAAAAGTGTCAGTGCCGGAGAAATCGCCACACTTTTCAAAACTTGGTAAGATGATCAAGCGCACAGTGGTATGGTGGCGAGTATTTAGTTTATCCTACTCCTTTGAGACGTCGTATGCTTACTCTTGTAGACCGTGAGCTGGCTAGGAAGAGGGCATCAAGCAATGTTGGCAAAAGCGTCCATGCTCGCGGTGAATGGGCCAGCAGCAAGGCTGCTGGACACCCTTGCGATGCAGAGGAGGAAAATACCTGAGGGGTCGCGAAGTCGTCGTCAGGCCGACCATGTCGATAACCTGGCGGGGACTTCGCCCTTTATCACCCAAGAACTCCCACGCTATGCAGACGAATGGTCTCTTGCCGAAGGAGACGATTTCTCCGTTCCAAGTCCTACAACCCCCACATCCCCAGCTGAAACGTATCCCCAACTTTAGCTCGAGGTTGTTCGCCATGACCTCACATCGACACCAGTACCATCTAATCCGTTCTTTGACCAGCTTTGGCATATTATTCAAGTGTGGGGACCAACGGTGTACGTGCCTGAAGCCACAGGATACACACCAAGTACCCGCTCTACAAATTTCCATTCGCGTACCTTCAAGACGTAAGTGATCGAGCAAGGTAGTTTTTCAGCCCCCGCCTCATCAAGTTGGTCCTTTCAACCCCCAGCGGTTCTTCATTGAACAGTTTTTAACTTACCGGTTAGTTTCGAATAAGAAGATCGCGACTGTGCTACCAGACTTGTGGATACTCTCCGCTGCGTGGAACGGTTTTGTGATGTCTATCGTAAGCCGCACCTGAGAAAACGGTGAACACGATTAGTTTGCCGTCTCTACGGCGAATTCTGGAAAAAGGATTTACTCGGTGTGAAGTGGAAGCTACATGAACATTGTGTCAGGAGAGAGCTCGGATGCCCCATTCCAAAACAGGACTGCCCATTTTGCTACGGTAACTCGCCACGGATGGCAAAGGAAACCGAAGCGTCCCCCGATTCACTGAAGAGCACCTAACGTTGCTTGGACAATTTAACCAACTACACCAAAACAAACGCGCTCGTAAGTTGTCTCCTACAGCAATCAACAAACGTAAATGAAGTTAATCATATCATTACCCGTAGTTATTTGCATCTCGTATCCACTGATTGCGCGGACTGAACACAACCGACGCAAAAACGAATATAGCATAAGCACATAAAGCAACAGTGTTTTGACGGATAAAGCAGATTGGTAAAATCTCTTGGGGTTGAATTCTCCACGCCAATACTGGTGATTCATTTTGTACCTCAGGCCTGTGACTTTACTAAATGGTTAGTTGAAGCAGTACGACAGGTCGGTCATGCTGAATTGGCAATGTTCGCGGTTGCCGCTTGCCGGAGTTTCGCCAGTTCTGACCCACGATTTAAATTGCCTTTGTGCGAAAACAACTTTTTCGCTAGGTAGTAGCGATGGTATTTTACCCAACATGTCCATGTCGTCTGAGGACATGCCCACGGGGATGCGGCTTGCGTATGAACAACCTGACACAGGTAGACATCATGCGTCTGGCAGTAGGCTGTCACTTCTGTGGGGTAGCGACTCTCCCACCGACACACAGTACAGTGGCGCCACTTTCGATTTGTTTGGCGTTGATTAGCTTTGACGAAATTGACGTACAACGTCGTATGGGGCTGCCCTCTTCTCGTGCTGACCGAACTATAACGAAAGTGGTATCCTCATTTGCATCTGTATCCCATAGCTCTCCATCCCCATACAACATGTGACCATTGCTAGGTGCTTCCACTGATCAACTCGCCGACGGGTTCTGTCAAGAACGCTCGGTGCGGGTCGCGGGTGGTCGAATCTGGCGTTACAAGCCTCAATTGTCAAGTATGCATTAGCTTGCGCGATGCCTATCAATGATCAAGCTAACTTTTTGTGGCAGCGCTAGAACGAATGTCCATCAGCGATTGAAAAACACCCTCTAATCTGATCTAGGCGGTCTACGCCTTGCATATTTATGTTGTACTGAGATACACAACTTGGGGCTGGAAATTTAACATTTTCGTTGCCAACCATGCGCGTGACTGTAGAGGCATCAGCATATGAAACCATGTTGGTTATCTTCCATCGCACCACGAAACCGCAACCATGTTGTGGTCAGTTGAAACAGCATGCCTTATATCACCGCGCACACATTCATCTTGGTTCTTGTCGAGAATGTTGTGTCTTGGGAAATGCTTGCTGTTGGCACAAATTATTCCTCGGCCGTACAGACCTTTCACTCGGAGCTCTTCATGTAGCTGTACGGACGTGTAATAGTTATCCATATTGACAACTCGATTACTTCCAAAAAGAGGTCGGACGACTTCAAGTACAAGCTGCCGAATCTTTGACACGCTTTCAAGCTCTCGTGCTAGACTTTGGGCTTTTTTTCACTTACGACCCCACTGAGACGATCGGCAATACTACTTCTATTGCAATGTAGTCAGTAGTCGAGCCGTCTGGGTGCTCGAAGAGATTTTGCGGGCCGTCAATCTGTCCCTCGTGCTCGAAGCGCATGTTCCGGATTGCCTCCACTTCTTGAAGGCTGTTAGAAGGTTCCGCCTCAAACTCGTATTCCTCACAAATCTCAACAGTTTCCAAGTCTATAGAATCGTCAACGTCAATCTCGTCGATTCGCTCCGGCTGAGCTAACCTCTTCCACGCTGGAGTGCCCTTCAGTTGTACCACAGCTCGGTAATTCCCAATGCCTTTCTGAATTAAACCCATCCCGACGTGCTCAATCGGTGACTGAAATTGTATGTCCAACCACCGGACTTGGAACCATGTCGCGAACTTCCCTTTCTGCAGTCGGCGACACACGCGGCCAAAACGTGAGCAGACCCAATAGCTTTGTACACCTTCGATTCCATCCAAACTTCCTTCTCAGGTGTGAACGCTACAAATTGATCAATATACACACCTAGTAGTAGCGCTGGTGGTGTACGAGCACGGATTGTACTCTCCAGCGTGGGACGCACTTTGGGGATATGTACCCCAATATATGAGGCAACTAAGGTAGTCTGTCGCGCTGTGACAATACCATGCCCAAACAATTTTTCGCTTGTTCCAACACACCAACCCAAGTCGTTTGCCGAATATAAGTCTTCAATACCATGACCACTTCCCCAAAATCCAACACTAGCAATGCCCTTTTCGCCATCTCTAACATACATCCATTTCACCGTCATCACTCACGCAATAAACTACATACACCGCAGCGTAACGCGTACCTGGATCAACCGCAGCAGCACTGTCATTGCAGCTCACGACGCTACTCTGGCAGCCGAGCTCCATGGCTTGCCCTAAGGGGTGAACGTGAGCATCCTTGCGTAGTATAGCCCAGGTGTTCTTATTTAACTCCGTAACGCTGCAACTAGTGGCAGATTCCTCTATGGTAGATGGTATTGCCGCGGTACTCGCGCAAGTCAATTTTTGACGCTTCCTATACGAGATGGAATTGTCTTCGTGGTGACGCTTGCTAGACCCACGCATTTCTGACCTCGAATAGTTCTTTAGTATAATTGGGAGGTCGTCGAGTATCGCGCGATGCGTTTTTTTATGTTTATTCAAAGTAGTGTATGATAATCAGTTATAAGGTTGCAGAATTACTTTCATTCAATTGGAGAGGTAACTAATTTTAAGGAACAAAATCCTTGACGAAATTGGAAACCCCCATCACGACAATGCAAAGTACAGTACCTCAAACACTGGATGCTGCTCTGTACTTGCCGGAGATTGTCAAGCTCAAGAACTCCGGTGGGCTATCGTTGAGTGTCTACTTATCGGCTTCATCAACGCCCCGTGGCTGTAATTATCTCCTGTGCTACCAATGATGTAACCCCAAATTCCAAGGATGTGAGACGTGCAAGTTGCGGGTATATGCACCGCTATACGAGAAGTATCAGTTTGCATGCGCCCATGCTTCCGGTCCAGTACATCGGCTCGTCACTGTCGGTCACCTTTGTAAAATAGTGGCAGAGTGACCTCGGCTACTACATGGTGTCCATCTTGCACAGCTACGCACTGGTACGTTCGTATCCGAACCACTCCTTAGTGCTTTGACTAGATTACTCACCCAAACATTCGTCACCGTCAGCGGTTCGTGCAGGAAGAGATAACCGACTCGTTCCTGGACATCTAGTGACACGTACTGGAGCATGCGCGAGGTGGGTCTGTAGTCGACCAGTACCTGGACCGGTAGTCCAAACATTATCAGCATTTTGCAATCGGAACCGACACTCCATGCTGGAGGGCACGGTGCAGTGCGTCGTGGACATTTTGAAAGGGGACCGATGTACATGTTAAATTCGGTGCTGTCCATGAAAGATGTGCGCGACCCGTTCGAGCGCTAACGACCGCAAATCGGCAACATTATTTGTTAGTGATCATTCGGCGGTTGTTACAACTCTGGCAACGATCCTAAAGAGGATCCTCTAAATCCCTGGTCGAAGTTCTGCGTCAAAAAGTCATGTATGCCATGACCACCGCTTATCTTTACATTACGGTGGGACCGAAGCTATTTATTTTACTTGGTAAGAAATTGACGTGTGGTACATGGTACCCCCTTATTTTGTTCAATAGTCGCGTGATAAAAAAATCTTCAGTCAAGTAGCAACATCTCCGAAAGTACACAAAATTCCTAAAAGGGTGCGCCCTGCTCCCTTTTAGAGTTACTGACTGTCCATATCACAGCTCCTGTAACGGGGTTACATGAAAGGGGTACCCCAGAAAGGGTACCGCCTTTAGAAGTTGATATACTTCTGTGAGTATTTGTTTTAATACTCTGATGGAGTTGTGTGAGCCACACTGTGGTGTGGACCACACTACTGCCACGTAGGTTCGGTGGCTGAGGGCCAACCAATAGTTTTAAACCTACCTTTTATATGCATAATTAGCTTAAAGTATAGTTAATTAGGAGTTTGTATTACAGGCCAAATGAACCTAATTAACTATAAATAAATCAGTCAAAAATCTACTCTAAACTGGCTATTAAGTCCCCCCCCAGACCAGGGACTAGTGAACTGCCGTTCACTTAGAGTTTGTATACTCTTAATAGCACGCTTCCTCAAGCAAGGTGCTCGTGTGACCCCGTCACACTTGGTAGCACTTGTAGTCAATCCATGCCTACGCGGGTAGATTGACTACCTGAATCCTCTGTGGCTCCTACAAGGTAAGCCAGGATGGATAGAGGGGAGTTCCCTCATTTGACCGACTCTCAGTTTGAGTCGGTCCGGAAGATGGTGGGCATCTTTGGAGGAGATGCCCTCCGAAGCTTGGCGGCTGCTACGCCGGCCGAGCAGGTCGAACGCATCGAGGCGTTCGACACGTACGAGAGAGGGCTAATCGCCCACGTACAGGGGCTGCAGACCCCCGCGGCTGAGATGAAGCCAGCCCAACCTAAGCCGTTGAGGCTTAAGGTTAATCCTTATGAGGGAAAGGAGGGGGAGAACCTCCACTTCTGGGTTCGAGAGGTTGAGCTCGCGATGGACGCGGCTCTAATCTCGACCGAGCGACTTCGGGTCGCTTTCGCCCTGTCCAACCTAGGAGGTCGGGCGAAGACCTGGGCGTACACGCGTGAAGCGACAACGCCGGGTTGTTTCACAACCTGGGCTCAGCTGTGTCAACAGCTTAGAGCCGCCTTCCTTCCGGCGAACTACGAGTATCGCCAGCGCTCGCGCTTCCTTGCCTGTAAACAAGGGAAGCGTGAGCTGCATGAGTACATCCAAGAGATGCGAGTGCTCGCTGCATCTCTGGTGGGGAACCCCCTACCTGAACACATCAAGGTGACAGTGTTCATGGATGGCCTGAAGGTGGGCCCATCCCGCACACAGTTGTTCCGCGTGCATGCGAACACTATGGAGGAGGCGATACAGATCGCCCTCCAAGAGGAGTACAGCCACCGACAGGCTCGTACTCCTACGTCGGTGTGGCAAGGCCACAATGCGTCATCAGGCGCAGTGCAAGGAGCTCCAGCAGCTGGAGCTAGCACCGGGCCGGTACCCATGGAACTGGGTACGGCCGTACAGAGCTCCATCCGTTGCTACGGATGTGGGAAGCTCGGGCACATGCAACGTGCCTGCCCTGCGGGAGGGCAAAGGAAGTTCCCTTCCAAACCTAGGGGCTCGAGGGGCCCGTGGCAGAAGCCGCGACCCAAGAGCCAGGGGAACTGGGGTCACCAGTAGGGGCGGGGCGCCCTACTGGGGAAGATCTAAGTCCCCATGGTAGGAGTGCGGACGGCGCACGCCATGGAGGCTTAGCCCCTGAGAGCCTGGGTGCTCTCGAGACGAGAAAGAGCAGCGGCGGACTGCTCGTGGTACACGCAAGTGTACGGGGATATGGAGATCCCTTTAGAGTCCTGATTGACTCTGGGGCGTCGACGAACTTTGCTCGAAGCCAGACGGTCGCGCGGAATGGCGACAAGTATGCCGATGCTTTGAGAGAAAGCAAAGGCAGGGGCCAGGTCTCGGTGAGACTGGCCGATGGTACAGTGGTTAACGTACCTGGGGTCCGTATGGACCTGGCTGTAAAGTTTGAAGACTTTGACAGCACGGAGTCGTTTCTTGTCCTAGACATGGACAAGTACGACTTGATCCTGGGCATGCCGTGGCTCGAAAAGCACGAGCCCTGGATCGATTGGCGCGGCAAAGCCATTGGGGCTAGCCGGCCTGCAGTCTCCGACAGAGCTTTGGTGAGTAATGTTCCCACCTCTGTCCGGGACTGGGGCGCCAGAGATGGTCGCCAAGGCGCGTATGCGCCCGAAGAAGTACTGGGAGTCACTGACTCCAGTGAAGATGTTGCGATGAGCCTCGCAACCGGTCGTGAGACCAAGGCTCATTGCCAAGCGTGTGGGATTGCCGCGACGGCAAGTCCCAACGCTGAGAGTCGTCGCGCCGTATGGGCTTCGACTGTGGCAGTGCCGGACGGCACTGACCAGGCGGGTAACATAGGTCCGCAAGCAGCAGAGACTGCTGAGGAGAGCGCTAAGGGCGTCTCCTGTGTGGGTAACATAGGTCCACAAGTGGGTAACATAGGTCCACAGGCGGGTAACGTAGTTCCGCAAGCGGGTAACATAGGTCCGCAAGCAGCTGAGGCTGCTGGGGAGGACGCCGAGAGCGCCTCCGGTGTGGGTAACATAGTTCCACACAAGGTCGAGGAGACCGAGAAGATTGAGAGCGCAGCGTGCGTCTCTAGCGTGGGTAACAGAGTTCCACGCGGGGTCAAGAAGACCAGTACGAGTGCGGAGGTGTCGGTGAACACCTCCCGTGTGGATAACCAAGTACCACACTCGGAGTCTGAGACTCCACCGGCACGACCGGTCGAAGAACAATGCCATGTCTTCGACGGCGTGTCCGGTCGTCAAGTGAAGGCAGGTGCCGTCCATCTGGAGGCACTGCCAGAGGTGTCAGCACTGCTGAACCTCGAGGAATTGTCCATGAAGGACTTCCTGGCCGAGTTGAAGGCCGGAGAGATTGCGGAGATGGTGCTCCTGAAGCCGGAGACCTCTCCTGAAGATTTGAACTCTTCCTCCGTAATGGACGAGGACGTCCTGGAGGGGTTCACGAAGCAGCGCGCAACGCGCTTGGGTTCTGAGATTCTCAAGAACCCGGAGGATCCAGTGTATCCTCTTGTGAAGGAATACTCGGATGTGGTGTCGAAGCACCCACCATCCCAACTCCCGCCGGATCGGGGAGTTCGGCACGAGATTGATCTCGTGCCTGGCACAAAATATTGTGTCACGAGGCAGTGGCCTCTACCTCGCGAGCAGTGCGAGGTCATAGATGCCTTCTTCGCCGAGAAGGCGAAGTCGGGCATGGTGCGGGAGTCGAAGTCCCCGCACTCGACGCCGACCTTCTGCGTTCGGAAACCGAACGGGAAGTGGCGTCTGGTTCACGCTTACAACAAGCTGAACAATGCGACGGTACCGGCACAGACGCCGATCCCTCGCAAGGATGTGTTGCTGAACAACATGTCGGGTTGTACGCTGCACAGCGCCCTGGATCTGGTAGACGGATACTACCAGATCCTGATGCGGGAGAGTGACATTCCTCTCACCGCAGTGAGCACCCCGAGTGGGATGCTCTGGGAGTGGCTAGTGATGCCACAGGGGCTATCGAATGCCCCAGCGACGTTCAATCGCTTGGTCACACAACTGTTTAGACCATTGCGTACGTTCGCTCAGACGTACTTTGACGATATATTCGTCCATAGCCGTGCCGAAGGAGGCCAGACGGCTATTGAGGTGCATTTGAAGCACCTCCGTCGAGTGTTTGAGGTCATGAGAGCTAACAAGCTCTATGCCAACATCGACAAGTGCGTCTTTGCAGCTGAGGAGATAAAGGTCCTCGGCTGCTTTGTCAGCAGGGTCGGCGTACGCGCCGATCCAGGGAAGGTCAAGGCCATAGCGGCTTGGCCGACCCCGAGGTCACAGAAGGACCTCCGGAAGTGGTTGGGCTTAGCCAACTATCTTCATAAGTACAGCGCAGGGTACGCTGAACTTGCTCGACCCTTGTCGGATCTCTTAAAGAAAGATGCCGACTGGGTCTGGGAGCGACAGCACCAAGATGCTTTTGATAGCATCAAGGCGAGCTTACAGCAAGCGCCAGTCCTGGCCTTGCCGGACGAGAACAAGTCATTTAGCGTCGTCTGTGACGCTTCTGACTATGCAATAGGCTGTGCGCTATTGCAGAAGGACGATGAAGGACACGAACGTGTCATCTCCTTCCAGTCCAGGCAGCTGAAGGCTGCCGAACGGAATTATCCCGTTCATGACAAGGAGCTACTTGCAATGAAGTACGCTCTTGTCAAATTTAGAGTTCATCTCTTGGGCACGAGGCCCTTTGTGATCTATACGGATCACGCGTCCTTGCGGACTGCCACCAACTCGCCGCATCTGTCGCAGCGGATGGCGAGGTGGCTGTCATTCTTCGCGGAATACAACTTCCGCGTTGAATACAAGCCGGGCAAGCTGAATGTGCTTGCCGATGCATTGTCGCGTCGACCTGACTATGAGCTAGCTCATGTCAGTCGGGTCACGACAGATCTATACGATCGGATACGCTTGGCGTATCAGGAGGACGAGAACTACACACCACTGGTGCAGTTCTTGTCCGATGGCAAGGACGCCAAAGTCGACAGGCTTTCGCCTCGACAGCGGGCGCAGCTCCATCGTTATGAGCTGGCCGAGGGGTTACTCCATTACAGAGTAGACCCCAGAGATCCTCCTCGGGTTGTCGTTCCAAACGACGAGGATCTGAAGTATGACATACTTCTGGAGGCGCATGATGCGCCGATAAGTGGCCATCTTGGCCGGGAGAAGACCTACCAAATGGTCTCTCAGACATTTTGGTGGCCCCGCATGTATAAGTGGGTGGCACACTATGTCAGGACATGTGAAACATGTCAGAGGGTGAAGCCTTCGGGCCACGCCTCGGCTCCACTGCAGAGCCTACCAGTACCAGCGGACTGCTGGAAGTCGATGAGTCTCGACTTCGTCTTCGGCCTACCGGCCGATGACAGGGGCAACACCGGCATATTGGTGTTTGTCTGCCGTTTGAGCAAGATGGTGCATCTTGCTCCGGTACGTGACAAGGTCACCGGGAAACAGGCTGCACAGCTGTTCCTAGATAGCGTGTTTCGCTATCATGGTCTACCAGAGACCATAGTCTCGGACAGAGACCCGCGTTTCACGGGTGCGTTCTGGGACACCCTGTTCCAATTGTTGGGAACTAAGTTGACGATGTCAACTGCGGACCATCCGCAGACGGATGGTCAGACGGAGCGCGTCAACCGCGTGCTCGAAGATACTCTGCGCAGTATCTGTGCGGAAGCACCTCGGTCCTGGTCGGACCAGCTTCCTATGGTTGAGTTTGCACTCAACAATGCGGTACACGCATCAACGGGGTTTACCCCGTTCTACTTGAATGGGTTACGACACCCCCAGGTGCCGCTAACCTTGCGGGGAGGCACTGTGGCTTCCATCGTAAGTGGGGGAGAGGCTCGGAAAGCCTTTTCCTCCCAGGTCTCAGAAATAGAGTCCGAGTCTTAAAAAGACAGTTGTCGTCGTTTATCGACAACAGGCTGACGTTAATCAGCCGGGTTAGAGACGCAATGGCGTTAGCCCAAGACAAACAAAAGGAGTACTCAGACAGAAAAGGAAGAGGAAACTTAAGTGTTTTTAAGGAAGGTGAATTAGTCCTATTAGACACTAAAAACCTACCACTAAAGGTGGTTAGCTCTGTAGAGAGCAACAAGTTGAAGCACCGCTTCATCGGACCCTTTGCGGTCCTGGCCAGACATGGCGCGGCGTATACCATTGACCTCCCAAAGTCAATGGCGACGCACCCGACGTTCTACGTGGGGCGTCTTAAGCGGTATCACGATCCGCTGGGCCTTCCTTCTCGGACGGAGGAAGACCAAGGTGAGAACTCACCTCCTCGAAACGAGGCTGAGCTCTCTGGACAACCGGAGTTGCCGGTGTCGAAGCTTGCGAGTAAAACGCAGGCTGGTACCCACGCGAGTCATACGAAGGGTATGACGGTACCGAATGGGAAGAGCTTGGGTAAGAGCTGTACCCATAAGTCGAGGGGTACGAATACCCCTGCGGCTCATAAGAGGGCATCCGACCATGCACCTCATGGCTTAGAACGTCTAAGCCTCGACGGAGCTCCTTCACGGCAGCAGCCGGAGCTCGGCGGTCAACGCGCCCATGGAGCTCATGAGTCTCACGACCAAGAGCGTCCAAGTCCTGACGAAGGACCTCAAGGGCACCCGGCTTGCCAGCCTGAGAGGCAGCCTGACCACCAGGTCCAAGCCCAAGGGCTATCTCGATCGCATAGACGCGATCTCGAAGCTGACGGACCTCGTCGCTTAATAGGGACCCCACAGAGTCCCGACCCGAAGTTGAGGGTCCAGAAGGATAAGGCTGAGAAGGAGCCTCGTACTCATACGCGTGCGAGAGCTCCTCCTGCCCTCCTTGACCGGAACGGCGAGCTCCACTACCATGTGGAGCGGGTCGTCCAGGAGCGGCGGCGCTCTGGGAAGCGCCAGCTGCTTGTGAAGTGGCGGGGTTACCCCTCGTCACAGAACTCGTGGGAGTCGGAAGACCGGCTCCGGGTTGACTGCCCGAAGGCTGTTGAGATTTGGGATCTGCAACAGCCGGGGCGTAAGTAGTCCGCGGCTTCTTAGCCGCCTTATGGTGTACGGTCCCTAGGTTGACGGAACCGTACCCGCGCTCGTCTTGATCGCTGGACTTAGACTGCTGTCTAAGTCCCTCCATGACGGAGTGGAGTTGCCGCTTAGCGATTAAGTGGGCAAACTCAATACGAAGATCACGCTGGTCCAAGACATAGGAAAGCAGGCGATCTTCTCGGAGTTCTTTCAACTCCTGAACTGTGCAGTTCTTCAGAGAAACCCATCTCAAGAACAGGTCCTCTGCCTGGGTCTGGGTTACGGTGTTCTCGGGCTGTACCCAAGGGTACCCCCACACGGGGAAGAGCCCACCACGGTCTTCCGGTTTCTTCCGGAGACTCGTAAATTCCTTAAGAGGAATTCGGTGTGGTGCAAGCAGCACACACCTAGCGGCCTTGATGTCATTGACAAAGAGTGGTTCGTCCTGAACCAAGGCACACTCATAGGCGCCACGCGAAGTGCGCCCATGGTTTAGACCACGAGAGGCCTTGAGGTGCTCCAGAAACATGGGAGACCCAGACCCCGCATCCGGTGGGTAGTATCCGCGAGGATACACCGGCGTGGCAGGCACAGGAGTGCCTTGCAGCTGAGCAGCTTGATAGCGCTCTTGCTGCTCGTCGAGATCATTGGAGATCTCTCGGGGCTCGGAGACAGCCCCCTCCTCTTCCTCATCCGAAGAGGAGTCGAACAGGGATTTGAATCCCTTAGCGACTGAAGGCTCTGACGTAGGAGAGCCAGGGGCTGCGCGCTTCTTAGCAGCAGCAGCACCCTCACCAGCCCGCTTTGGAGAAGCTGCTTTTGCAGCTTGGGCTCGAGCCTTACCTTCGGCTAAGGTAAGGTTCTTGGCAGGCGAGCTCGACGAAGCTGCCTTTGCCTCAGATGACTTAGTATCATCAACAGGAGCGTCCTGTGAAGGAGCGTCCTGTGCAGGAGCGTCCTGCGAAGGAGCATCCTGAGAAGAAGAGGGATCCTTGGTGGATCCAGGAGAGTCCCCGTCCGACTCTGATCCTGTGATCATAGGAATGTTGAATTCCGGGGACTCCGACCCAGGACTGTGGTCCCGATAGGCGAACCGAGGGTTCGGCCTATCGTCGGGTGATAGGGAGCGCGAGCGACTGCGTCGCGGACTCCCTCCTTGCTTGGCAGCAGCAGCGGTGCGCTTGCTGGCTGCCTCGGAAGCCGCCTTGCGGACTTCCTTGCGTGAAGCGGCCTTGTCTTTCGACTTGGCCTTAGCAGTCTTCGACCTCGCGGTCTTAGACTTGGAAGGCGCCGAAGCGCCGCGGGTGCTTGCCTTCTTAGGCATCTCGGGAGGTTGACGTGGAAACCTCTGGTGTCTTGCGCACGTGAAAAGGCTGAATGAAAGCCTTCAAGCCACAACGGTGGCTCGTCGATGGGTATCGACAAGGACAGGAAAGAGAGCGGAGCTCTCTTCCTAGCTCCTCATTGGTTGGAGGTGTTTCTAACCTAAGTGGGGGAGGATGTAACGGGGTTACATGAAAGGGGTACCCCAGAAAGGGTACCGCCTTTAGAAGTTGATATACTTCTGTGAGTATTTGTTTTAATACTCTGATGGAGTTGTGTGAGCCACACTGTGGTGTGGACCACACTACTGCCACGTAGGTTCGGTGGCTGAGGGCCAACCAATAGTTTTAAACCTACCTTTTATATGCATAATTAGCTTAAAGTATAGTTAATTAGGAGTTTGTATTACAGGCCAAATGAACCTAATTAACTATAAATAAATCAGTCAAAAATCTACTCTAAACTGGCTATTAAGTCCCCCCCCAGACCAGGGACTAGTGAACTGCCGTTCACTTAGAGTTTGTATACTCTTAATAGCACGCTTCCTCAAGCAAGGTGCTCGTGTGACCCCGTCACAGCTCCGCAAGGATGGCGGCATATATCGTACACTCGAGAGAGTACCATGACTTCCTAAAAGGGCGCTAAAAGCGTCCTTTTACTTGGAAATGAACTTACATTTGTATACTATAGTTTACACCAGTGATTCACGAAAGGGTTAACTATTCAAATAAATAAGTCAAAAACGTACTATCTACCCTAAACCTGCTATTAAGTCCCCTAAGACCAGGAACTTGTGAACTACCGTTCACTGTGCAAGGACGTTTCTTCGTACCTACTTAAAATTGCTGTTGAAGAAAGAGCTGAGCACTGGGTCCGTCGGGGAAGTCGGTGGGCATCTGTAGCGGTATTCCAATATGATAGGTACATTTACAAAGCTGCATACGTGCTGATTACGAGCTAAAACAGAAGGAAGTAAACAAGATACGGAGAACTTGAGACAGCGCCACAATGAAGAGATACCGTACGGTACATGCACGTAGATACAGAATAGACCAACATGCATGTAATAGTGCAGCTTTGTGAAGAAGACCTTCGGATGAATAACAACTCCAAACGTCAAGTCGGAAGTTAATGCTGATCGTAACAAAAGTATTTATCGTTCAAATTCAAAGTAGGTATCCTGTTAAGAGTACGAGAGAAATATACAATGCACAATGTCACGGCACTTAGTTGGTGAACTTTTATGATTACTAAGAACCCATTGAATAAGGAATGCATTGCCATCTGGAGGGTTTACATGAAGTTAACGGCGATCATGTATTACGAGACGACGGACTCGTAACCAAGTTAACCCTTTCACATGCAAGTCATCATTTGATTTCTCGCACGCTGAACCTATGAAGACAGATCAATTGCGGCAACGCGACATACATCTTTTCCTTGGCTTCGTTGTGTCTTTGGGGGTGTTCACGCTTTTATTCGAGACGTCGTCGCTCCTCAGGGACATCACGTTAGAAAACCAACTTATACCAGTTTTTCCTCGCAATTCAACTGGAATATCAGATGAAGACTTGCTACACTTGAGTTTATTGCATGAACATTGTGTGGCAGATGCCAACGGATTGTTGTGGTGGGAGTTTGGTAGTCCTGGAAATCAACTACCCAATGCTTCAGCCAGCAATCCCGAAGTTGTCATGCGTCAAAATGACCCAGATCTACTGCAAAAGCTTCGTCCATGTCCCGACGTAGATATTTTTCTATCAGAAAATTTACACGGCAATGGCTATTGCGAGGATGCTGTGGCCTATGCAAAGTGTAAGTAGGCTGTGTTTTTTCTGGTCTGCGAACCTTTACTGACTGTATGCTGTTTCCTAGACTTGAGTTCTCGGTTGCTACCAAAGTGGGCCCTCGAAGTCAAACTTTATGGTCCCGATCTCGGACGCACAGTCGATTATTTCGACTTGTGTCCTAAGACACCCGTGATATTCTTCAATCACTACTGGGAAGACGTACCATATATGCCACGATGGCCTGAAAACAAACCGATCTACTTGATGCCAAACATTGAAATGTACGAGTTGACGGCTGAACATTACTGGAATGTCGATGTGGTTCTGTGCAAGACAAAGGAATGTTACGATCGAGTGACTCGTTGGTACGAGCAGGAAGGTAATCCACGCAAAACATCAGTATTCTACACGAAACACACGTCTTCGGATCAAGCTCACTTTGCTCGTAAGCGCTTGGGTGAAGAAGCCATCGCACCCAAGAACTTTTCTAACATCACGTTCACACATACGGCTGGAAGTAGCGCTTGGAAAGGAACTCGAGAACTATTGGAATGCTGGGTGTTTAACACAGAGCTGCCACCTCTCAACGTGTACATTGATCACAAACCATTCAATCGTCTGGTTGCACCAAAATTGAAGAGCATGCTGAATCAAAGTCGTAGCCCCGTCAACATTCATGTTGGTTTGATAGAGCGCTCAGCATTCACGAAATTAACTGCAGAAGCTTCATTCTTCATGTGTCCGAGCACAATGGAAGGGTATGGCCATTACATCAACCAAGCACGAGCTTCTGGGGCTGTAATTGTCACCACCGATATATCTCCGATGAACGAGCTCATTACACAGAACGAGTCCGGTCTATTGATTCCAGTGCAACGTAAGAAGAACACGGGGGCGATGTTAGGAGGTGCTTACAGAGGATTACACGGATTGAAGGGCGTCGATGGACTCTATGCTTCATTTCGAGGTCCCAAAGTTTGTGAAGTGGTTCGACAATTGGTAAATTCGACAACAACCAAGCGAGTTATGATGGCCGCTAATGCTCGCCGAATGTATCTCGAAGACACGAAATATTTTGCCAACGCAATGCAAAAGTTACGAGAATTTGCTAAGAGAAATCTTTATACTCCTGAAATATTCTACAGGCGGCACAAATGAGTCAAGTTTGTTTGAGTAATGTGAAATCATTCACTTTGCTCATTGTCGTCAACAAATGTGTGGACCCGGAGAATGGAGGAAGCTTGAATTTGGTATGCTTCACCCTGTTCATCCCGTCCTCTCCATTTCATGAGCTGACCGAGTTGCATCAATGATTGAGCCTCCAGCTTCCAATTGTTACTCTCCCTTGCAAGAATGAGTTTCTTCTGCAGCTTGTCTTCCTCGACAACTGTGTCGACAGGAGGGATGTCATGTTGGAGATACTACACAGTGAAATTCACAGTGACGTAAGAATTCGAAGTAAAGCCCTATCCAGAAAATGTTAAGCTCACCCTGGTACGCTCCGTGATGTACACATAGCGGTTCTGGAAAATAATAGCAACTCTTCAGTAAAATATTCGAGATTATTACATGTCCACATACATCTCTGCTCTTCTTCTTCGTCTTCGCTGCTGGTGGAGACATCGTTCAAGTAAATAATAAGAAGTAACGAACTGTTCAAGAATACAGCTTGGCAATATTTAAGCTCAGTGCTAAAATATCCCCAAATACCACACTCATTATCACTAGTGTGTAACCAGTCTGTAGGTGTCCAATGTTTGCGTCAATAACGTGCGGAACGTCTTTTACAAAACTCAACCCACCAATGTGAAGCGTTAACGAAGCTGTCGGACCTGTGAATACTACATGAGCGTGCGAGGTGTAGCTACATCGATTTTTTTCTATAAAAGTATATTTGAGCTCAATACACTTCGATTCTGGTGGAATTGCTGAAATTGTTGAGCATTTAGCTCCATTGGCGACGCATCATTTCTAACATTAACAAGATGATCGCGATGTCCAAGCTATCATAATTTAGCGAATTACGTGGTGCAAGTCTGCATTTTTCTTGAAATCGTAAGATTAGACCTTCGAAGTACTTCCTTATAAGTAAGTGCTACTGTAGGAAAAATAAATGTGGTGTGCACATTTCAATATGAATAAATTGCGGTCATTTGATATTCTTGGTGGCTACTGCTCATTTTTCGGTCCTGTGCTTTATCGCAGCACAAATCTCGTCGCAGTTAGCACACAGCAACAACTTGCGTTTTATCAGGACAGCAATGCTGTCCTTTACGGCAAATGTTTGCTTACTCTCTCATTATTTACTCAATAACATTTTATGAAGCGTTCGATGGATGCACTTTCGTTTACCTAAGCCAGCTTCACCATGTCCAGCCACTATAGGGTAAATATCCGTTTTCACTCATTCTCACGTGGAATACCATTTTCCATATCAAGAACTACTCAATTCAATAGCTATTCCTTGATAATTGTCATAATGTAGCATAATTTAGTTATTTCATCGACACCTTTGAATGTTTTACCTGAAAGGAAGCTATGTCAGAACCTTATACTACTACTATTAGTCGTAGCAATTTAATTACTATGCCTTGCAAACTGTCGTAATTCTTGCATTGCCCTAGCGAAGAACATGGTGTCTTCATGGTAGGCTCGCCTTGCTTTAGCCCCCATGGCAGCTCGTTGCTCAGTGGTTGTCGACGTCACCATTTCTCGAACTACTTCACAAACATCAGGTCCTCTAAATGTTGCCACGAGTCCGTCGACATCCTGTAATCCATGGCTTTCCGTGTATGCACCTCCCATAACCATCTTCGAGTGCTTTCGACGAGTAACTGGAATCAACAGACCAGTCTCATTCTGTGTAATAAGCTCGTTCATAGGAGACAAATCGGTCGTGACAACAACTGCCCCAGAAGCTCGTGCTTGATTGATATAATGGCCATAACCTTCCATTGTGCTTGGACACATGTAAAAGGTAGCTTCGGCAGTCATCTTGATAAACCTCGAGTGATCAATCAAGCCTAGATGAATGTTGACAGGGCTACGATGGAACTTCAGCATCCTCTTGAACTTCTCATTGAACAAGAGATCGAATGGTTTGTTGTCGATATACACATCTAGAGGCGGAAGACCTGGAACAAGCACCCAGCATTCCATGAGTTCTCGTGTGCCTTTGGCGGAGCTAGTACCCGCCGTATGAATAAATTTGATGTTGGAAAAATCTTTTGGCGCAATGGCTTCTTCGCCCAAGCGCTTGCGAGCAAAGTGAGCTTGATCCGAAGATGTATGTTTCGTGTAAAATACCGATGTTTTGCGTGGATTGCCTTCCTGCTCATACCAACGAGTCACGCGATCGTAACATTCCTTTGTCTTGCACAGAACCACATCAACATTCCAATAATGTGTTGGAGTCAATTCGAACATTTCAATGTTCGGCATCAAGTAGATCGGTTTGTTTTCAGGCCATCGTGGCATATACGGCACGTCTTCCCAGTAGTGATTGAAGAATATCATGGGTGTCTTAGGACACAAGTCGAAATAATCGACTGTGCGTCCGAGATCGGGATCATAAAGTTTGACTTCAAGGACCCACTTTGGTAGCAACCGAGAATTCAAGTCTAGGAAGCAGCATACAGTCAGTAAAGTTCCGCAGACCTGAAAAAATAAAGCCTACTTACACTTTGCATAGGCCACAGCATCTTCGCAATAGCCATTGCCGTGTAAATTTTCTGGTAGAAAAATATCTACATCGGGACATTGACGAAGCTTTTGCAGTAGATCTGGATCATTTTGACGCATGACAACTTCGGAATTGCTAGCCGAAGCATTGGGTAGTTGATTTCCAGGACTACCAAACTCCCATGGCAGCGATCCATTGGCATCTGCCACACAATGTTCATGTAGTAAACTCAAGTGTAGCAGGTCTTCGTCTGTCACTTCCTTCGGATCACCTGCATCAGCCAATGGTGCTGGAATCGTATCGTTATTCTTGTGCCATGATCCTCTGAGACCAAATGCTCTGGTTAGTCTCGATCTGGTAGTTAATTGCTCCTTGGACATCGACGTTGTCTGCAGCACAACGACGAAACCCCATAACACCAAGAGAACCACGAAAAAGCGATACAACTCGAATTTTCGGGTTCGCGGCTTATTCATGGCGAACTCGGATGGAGGATTTTCGACTCGTACCGCACAGTGAGGACTGAACAATGTTTTGTATGGTGATCGTAACAATCATCAATTTTTTCGTGTTGGGGTTGAGAAGCGTCTGGGATGGTGATGTAAAGCACGAACCATACACATCCGTGCCTTCTCTTCCGTATTCACCACACCACCTGAGAACGATTTCTATTCACAAATTCTCGTAACTCTTGCATTGCGTTGGCAAAATATTTGGTGTCTTCGAGGTACATCCGACGAGCATTAGCGGCCATCATAACTCGCTCTGTTGTTGTCGAATTTACCAATTGTCGAACCACTTCACAAACTTTGGGACCTCCGAATGAAGCATAGAGTCCATCGACGCCCTTCAATCCGTGTAATCCTCTGTAAGCACCTCCTAGCATCGCCCCTGTGTTCTTCTTACGTTGCACTGGAATCAATAGACCGGACTCGTTCTGTGTAATGAGCTCGTTCATCGGAGATATATCGGTGGTGACAATTACAGCCCCAGAAGCTCGTGCTTGGTTGATGTAATGGCCATACCCTTCCATTGTGCTCGGACACATGAAGAATGAAGCTTCTGCAGTTAACTTCGTGAATGCTGAGCGCTCTATCAAACCAACATGAATGTTGACGGGGCTACGACTTTGATTCAGCATGCTCTTCAATTTTGGTGCAACCAGACGATTGAATGGTTTGTGATCAATGTACACGTTGAGAGGTGGCAGCTCTGTGTTAAACACCCAGCATTCCAATAGTTCTCGAGTTCCTTTCCAAGCGCTACTTCCAGCCGTATGTGTGAACGTGATGTTAGAAAAGTTCTTGGGTGCGATGGCTTCTTCACCCAAGCGCTTGCGAGCAAAGTGAGCTTGATCTGAAGATGTATGTTTCGTGTAAAAGACCGATGTGTTGCGTGGATTGCCTTCCTGCTCGTACCAACGAGTCACTCGATCGTAACATTCCTTTGTCTTGCACAGAACCACATCGACATTCCAGTAATGTTCAGCCGTCAACTCGTACATTTCAATGTTCGGCATCAAGTAGATCGGTTTGTTTTCAGGCCATCGTGGCATATATGGTACGTCTTCCCAGTAGTGATTGAAGAATATCATGGGTGTCTTGGGACACAAGTCGAAATAATCGACTAGGCGTCCGAGATCGGGATCATAAAGTTTGACTTCGAGGACCCACTTTGGTAACAATCGAGAATTCAAGTCTAAGAAACAGCGTACAGTCAGTAACGTTTCGCAGACCTGAAAAAATAAGCCTACTTACACTTTGCGTAGGCCACAGCATCCTCGCAATAGCCATTGCCGTGCAAAATTGCTGGTAGAAAAATATCTACGTCGGGACATGGACGCAGCTTTTGCAGTAGATCTGGGTCATTTTGACGCATGACAACTTCGGGATTGCTGGCTGAAGCATTGGGTAGTTGATTTCCAGGACTACCAAACTCCCACGACAACAATCCGTTGGCATCTGCCACACAATGTTCATGTAGTAAACTCAAGTGTAACAGGTCTTCATCTGACACTCCATTTGAATTGCCAGCAAAACCGGAAAGGTTTGGTAATAGTTGTCTTTCTAAGTTCCTGAGCAGCGACGATGATTCCAATACGACGGTGAACACCCCCAAAGTCACTAGAAATACGAGGAAACGATGTAATTCACGTTGCCGGATTCGTGATACCTGCGGTTGACCTGTCTTCATGGGCTTACAACAAAGAGCGAAATGATTTCAATTCTATCGAGTCCGATCGTTTACTACATACGAAGCCCTCGGGATGGTGATGCACCATTAGGATTTACAGATTCACCCACCAAGGTGTATGACAGTCAAGTTGTTAGGATGAACGAACCATTCAGTAGATACTACCATTGCACCCAACTGTCATCCATGTTACTCACTATCACCTTGTTGCAACTGAGTTCAAAGGATATTTCACCTTACCTACTTTACCAGTCTCATGGCATCCTTAGGAAGTGGACCCAACTACTTACATGTCTAAGCTGGCTAGGATAGAGCAAGCAAGAGTAAGCAGGAGGCCTAGTAGCTTCATCTTAATTTCAGTTATCAATTTGATCTCAACTACTCAAGCGTGGGTTGCCATAGTGATAGTGTCATGAATACAAGAAACATCTAATCCACAACTACATATTATTTTTTTGCAAACTTTCGCACCTCTTCCATGGCGTTAGCAAAGTATTTCGTGTCTGCATGATATTGTCGACGAGCGTGAAAACCCATTTCGGCTCGCTCACCAGATGAAGTAGAGCGAATCATTCGTTGTATCGCTTCACAAACATCGGAACTTTGAAACGAGGCAACTAGGCCACCGACATTTTCCAAACCATGGTCTCCTTTGTACTTGCCACCCAGCATCACCATCGGATGCTTCTCTCGTTTCACCGATACCAACACACCCGTCTCATTTGCAATGATTAACTCATTCATCGGTGGTACATCGGTTGTCACAAGGACAGCACCTGAAGCTCGTGCCTGGTTGATAATGTGCCCGTAGCCTTCACTATAACTTGGATTTACGATGAACGAGGCGTCTGCAACCACCTTGCTGTAATTCAAGCGATTCATCTTGCCCAAGTGGATGTTGACGGGACTGAGACTGCGGGCAATTTTCATTTTGTACGAGGTTGGAAACAACCGATAGAACGGTTTACGTTCGATGTACACATCGAGGGGTGGCAAGTCCCGAGTGTAAGTCCAACATTCTACAACCTCTCTCGTGCCTTTTGCACTGCTGGTACCAGCAGTGTGAACAAACTTGACGTCGTAAAAATCTTTAGGCACTACTGCATATTCACCCAAGCGCTTGCGAGTGAATAAACCTGGATCTGTAGATGTGTGTTTGGTGTAGAACACCTTTGCCTTGCGCAGGTTTCCTTTTTGTTCAAACCACTTGGTCACTCGATCATAGCATTCGTTTGTTTTGCACAGTACTGCGTCAACTCCCCAGAAATGCATTGGGGTGAGTTCTACGATTTCGATATTGGGCATCATGTAGATCGGTTTGTCTTTTGGCCATCGTTCTGACGCTGTCAATCCACCCCAGTGATGATCGAGGAAAAGCATCGGAGTCTTAGGACACAGGTCGAAATAATCTACTTGACGACCGAGATTTGGATCAAAGAGCTTCGCTTCGAGAATCCATTCTGGTAGTAGTCTCGATTTCAAGTCTGCAACAAGCAGCAAGTAAATGTCAATAGAATCCGTCACACTCATTACCATGAAAGTCATACGTACACTTGACATAGGCAACAGCATCTTCACAATATCCGTTGGAATGCATTTTATGCGGCAGGAAAACATCGACGTCTGGACATTGGCGAAGTTTCTGCAACAAGTCCGTGTCGTTCTGGTGCATTAGTACTTGAGAATTATTTGCCGTTCCACCAACAATTTGGTTCCCGGTGAACCGAATTGCCAAGGTAGTGATGCATTCACGTCCGTAGCGCAAACTTCATGCAACAGGTTCAAATGTAGCAAGTCTTCATCTGGAACTGCTTCATCAGGTGATAAAAAGTTGCTAAAGCGATTTCGCCACGACAGTCCAATAGCACGATGGAGACCGAGTAATTTATCTCCAGGTGATCCGAGCAACGATGATGTCTCCACTATGAGTGTGAGCAAACCCACAGCCACAAGTGGCACAAGTAGTAAACATGCCCAACTACGACGGCCACTAGATGGTTGCTCTGAATTTGACTTGTTCATGACGATGAACACAGCAAAACTGAAGCCACTCCACGTGGACAAGTTCAAATCCTTGCAAAGCTTCTTGCATGCATCAAAGCCACTGGCTTTTGAGCACATGGCAAAACAAACCATGTGCTGTTGCAAGTTAGGAACTGGTAGAGGAATAACCAAGTGCACTACACCTTCCATGACAACATTTTCATTATGGTCATCCTAGAATTAATAGGCTCATGAATCACTGTACCAATGTCATACAGCATTTATCTTGCATTTCTTGCGAATTCCCGCAGCTTTTGCATTGCTCCAGCAAAGTACTTAGTGTCTTCATGATATTGTCTCCGTGCATTTTCACCCATAGCTTTGCGTTGTTCAGGGTTTGTCGACTGGATCATTGCTCGAACTGTTCGGCAGAGGTGATATGATGAAAATGCAGCAATGAGACCATTGACATTCTTGAGACCATGTTCCCGATTGTATTTGCCTCCCAGCAGCATTCGATCATCCTTTTGATGCGTAACTTGGACCAACACACCCATTTCTCTTGAGGTTATCAACTCATTCATCGGTGCTGCATCCGTGGTCACAACAACTGCTCCTGAAGCTCTAGCTTGGTTGATATAATGACCATAACCTTCACTTCGACTTGGACACATGAGGAATGCAGCTTCAGCAGTGATCTTGGTAAATTCCAAGTGATCAACCATCCCCATGTGAATGTTGACAGGACTTCGACTGAAGTTTAGTCTCCTCTTGAAGCTAGCTGGTATCATGAAATTGTACGCATCTTCACCAATATACACATCCAACGGGGGCAAGTCTGCAGTCGAAGTCCAGCATTCCAACACCGCTCTTGTTCCTTTCCAAATACTCGTTCCTGGTGTGTGTAAGAACTTCACATTTGAAAAATTCTTTGGAGCGATAGCATCTTCTCCTAAACGCTTGCGAGCAAATTGTGCTTGATCTGACGACGTGTGTTTCGTGTAGAAAACTTCTGCGTTGCTGGGATTGCCCTCTTGTTCATACCACTTGGTTACTCGATCGAAGCAAATCTGTGTCTTGCACAGTACTGCGTCCACTTTCCAGTAGTGTTCGGGAGTCAACTCGATCATCTCAATGTTGGGCATGAGATAGATGGGTTTGTTTTCAGGCCATCTCGACATTGATGGCACGTCGTCCCAGTAGTGATTGAAGAAGATCATGGGAGTCTTGGGACACAAGTCGAAGTAATCTACCTCCCGTCCGAGCTCTGGGTCGTACATTTTCACTTGCAACGCCCATATCGGCAGCAACCTCGAGTTTAAATCTGCAACATGGTCATCATGAGAACCACCAACACCTTCAATTCCAACCAAAACGACTTACACTTCGCGTACGCCACTGCATCTTCACAATATCCATTGCCATGTAAATGGTTTGGCAGATAAACATCCACATCTGGACATTGTTTAAGCTTTTGCAACAAGTTTGTGTCGTTCGGATGCATCACAACGTCGGAATTGCTAGCTGTTGCATTAACAAATTGGTGTCCTGGACTACCGAATTGCCATGGTAACACTGCATCCGTATCGGACACACATCGTTCGTGCAAAAGACTCAAATGCAGTAAATCTTGGTCCGATACGTGATCATCTACACCTGGTTGTGCTTCTTGTTGCAATTCCTCGTGCACTTCATTGCGATGTCGCCCCAATCGCTTGCTACCAGGTAGTTTACCAGACAGTGATGAAATCTGCACTACGAGTGTCACGAAACCTAAGACCACGAGGAAGATAAGGAGACGATGCAACCAATGCGGTTTGGCTTGCAGCTTGACCATTGCAGATGAAGAATGCAATGCAACCTGGTCACACGTGGCATGGACAGAGCTCCCAACAGCTCCTTATCATGTGTTTATGCGATGCTGGCACGGTCTGAGCCGGATCACTTCCGTTCGTGCATAATAATGAAAGATCCAGCATTGCGTCAAGGCTGGTTGCGAGGGTTCCTAGCAGCTCTGCTGGGGTTAAGTGCATTGACATTGGTATTGGAGACTTTTTCACTACAATTCATTGAAAACCGGGATATCGACGTCGACGAAGATGTGAATGTTGAGCTACCAGCTTGGATGCAATCTGAAGACGAAGTCCCAATTGTTGATCGACTGCATTTAAGTCTACTACATGAAGCTTGCGTCAAGAATCGAGATGCAGTGATACCTTGGCAATATGCATCACCATTAGAAAATCATCAACGACTGAATGCTACGGCGGATAATACAGATGAACTAATCAACCGCAATGACACCAATTTGTTGGACAAGTTGAGACGTTGTCCTGATATCGACATCTTCCTGCCGTTAGGACTGCGTGGGAATGGATACTGTGAAGATGCAGTTGCATACGCCAAATGTACGTCCTAATGTTGTAGTATCATGTAGTTTTGTGTATGTGTTGATGGTATGTTTTTGTAGATCTTGATTCTCGACTGCTGCCGATGTGGGTGTTGGAGACTAAGTTCTATGATCCTGACCTTGGACGTGACGTGGATTACTTTGACTTGTGCCCCAAGACACCGATGATTTTCTTCAATCATTATTGGGATGGTGTCCCTGAGTCTCCACGTTGGCCAAAGACCAAACCAGTGTACTTGATGCCGAATATCGAGATGATTGAGCTCACACCGTCGCATTATTGGGGTGTTGATGCTGTCTTGTGTAAGACAAACGTGTGCTATGATCGAGTGACGCGGTGGTATGTGGAAAATGGTAGTCCACGCAATGCCAAAGTTTTCTACACGAAACACACTTCGTCAGATCAAGCAGAGTTTGCAAGACAGCGTTTGGGGAACGATTCCATTGCTCCGAAGGATTTTTCCAATGTAAAATTCATCCATACTGCAGGAACGAGTGTTTGGAAGGGGACGCGAGAACTTGTCGATTGTTGGGTAATGTCTTCGGGACTGCCTCACTTGGACGTTTACATTGACGACAGCTCGTACAATTTCCTATTTCCTCATACGTACCAGCGCAGGTTAGACCGTGCTCGCAGTTCCGTCCATATCAAGCGTGGAATGTTGGAACCACAAGACTTTAGCAAATTGACAGCTGAGTCGGCATTCTTCATGTGTCCGAGTCGCAGTGAAGGCTATGGACACTACATTAATCAAGCTCGTGCATCCGGTGGTGTTGTTATCACAACTGATGCGCATCCGATGAACGAATTGATTGTTTCGAGTGAAATGGGTGTCCTGGTACCAGCGAAAACTCAACACGATCCGAAAATGCTGCTTGGTGGCAAATTCCGAGGTGAACATGGACTGAAAGATGCCAATGGCCTCTTGGTGAGATACAATTCACGTGGACTGTGTAAAGCTGTCCGAGATTTTATTTCATCCACGACTACTGAACAACGAGCAGCGATGGGTGCTCGAGCGCGGCAGCAGTATCACCAAGATACTAAATTCTTTGCTAGTTCCATGCAAGAATTGCGAGAGTTTGCCAGAAGTTAGTTTTTCGAGACTGCGACTTCATTACCATGGCGAGGAGTATAACACCAAAGACGGGAATGAATTGAACAATCGAAATGCACATACGTGTATACTTTGGGATACGGACTTGACGACAACTTTGACGGTATTCCTCAGCATTGTGCTGGTCTATTACTTAACTATGTTTCTCTAATCTTCGCGTCATTTACCCGGTAGTAGGGACGTCGCGACTGTACTTGAGATCAGTAGAAAGGACCTCCATGCTGTCATCAGTGCTGTTTTCACTGGCTTGTTTCCGTGCGAAGACACGTAAATCAATCATCGCTTGCTCGAAAAACTTGGTGTCCTTGTGATACTGCAGTCGAGCATTTTCGCCCATTACTCGTCGCTGATCGATAGAAAAGTCGTTGAGTAGGTGCTCCACTGTTTGGCATAAGTCTCGAGTGCTGAACTGCGCCACCATGCCAGGTACATCTCGAAGTCCCAAGCGTTTCTTACTCTTACCACCTAAGAAGATGTTGCGGTCATGACGGGGTCTTGTGTTCACCTTGAGTCCCATGTCATCGTTCACAATCAGCTCCTTCATCGGATCCAAATCAGTAGTGATGATGACACCGCCAGATGCACGTGCTTGGTTCATGTAGTGACCATAGCCTTCCATCTGACTAGGACACAGAAAGTAAGCGCTCTCAGCGATGGCCTTGGAAAATGTGTTAGCGTCCACCTCATCCGTTGTGAGTTTGATTTGACTCTTAGGAATGCGCTTGTTGTACGCTCCTTTGAACATGCCTTCATACGCCCAATTGTGGATGTACAGATCCAACGGAGGAAAGTTTGGTCGCGACAGCCAGCACTCGATCACCTGTCGCGTTCCTTTCCAGTAGCTACCACCAACTGTGTGAATAAACCTTACGTCACTGAAATTCTTGGGCTTGACCTCATCTCCAAGAACTCGTCGCGCGTAATTTGCTTGATCCGAAGACGTGTGTTTGGTATAAATCACCTGAGCATTCCGCGGATTGCCTTGTTGTTCGTACCATTTCTTGACACGGTCTTCACAAATACGCGTCTTACACAGCACAACGTCAACTCTCCACAAATGGTTTTCATCCAGCTCCCACATCTCGATATTTACCATCAAATACATCTTCTTCTCCTTGGGCCACCGTGGTGACGAAGGAATATCCTCCCAATAATGTTGAAAGAAGAGCATGGGTGTCTTTGGACACAAGTCAAAGTAGTCGACTTCCCGTCCCAGCTCAGGATCATAGAATTTCTTGGTCAAAGCCCACAGTGGCAACAATCTCGTCTTCAAATACTTGGTATACACCATAGTATCTTCACAATATCCATTATTCCTCACTCCGACGGTAAGAACAAGTCCACATCAGGACATTGTCGAAGTTTTTGCAACAAATAGGGGTCATCTTCATGGATCAACGTGTCTAAATTGTGTTGCTCATTCTCCTGATTGATTCCTGGAGCTCCAAATTTCCATGAAACAATTGCATCCTTGTGTGCAATACATGCTCCATGTAATAAACTCAAGTGATAAAGGTCTGCCGGTGTCACCTCTTCACTGCCATTAATTCTCGATGTATTCTGAAGCTGTAGTAGTTCTTCCAGTGAAATTGTTGCATCTTGTTGCATCTCTCCAGCTCTAGAATTGTTGCCGAAAGTTGCAAATTGTTGCCGATGTTGTATCAATTGCTGGGCGTCCACAGGCGCGTTGGAAGGCGTCACACGCCGCAATTTCGGGTGAAAATCGAGTGTCGAGGCTTCTAGAGCCAATGCAATGAGGCCTGTGACCAGCACCAACGCGAGGATGCCACGGATCCATAGGTTAGGCGCATATCGAGACGTGTTGCTGCTGTTCATGCTGTCCAGGAAGCACGGCGCCACGTAGGAAGTGGCTGCCGGGATAGTCGGCCGGATTGTGGCTCTGTGACTATCATGCGGGCATCTCGGTGCACGGTATCAGCTAAAAGAAGGGATTTACGGTAAAAAGAGGTGGATAAGAGAGCTTGGAGTGCATGGGTTAGGGAAAGTGGCGTATGAGACGGAGCTGGAGAGACATAAAAGGTGTGGGTTTTGACAGTAGTTGGTACTATTTGAAGACGTGACTGGGTATTTGTAAGGTGGAAGACCTGGAAAGGGAGGTTGAAGGGTGGATAAAGATGCAACTAGTGACATTGTCAGTTGAGGAAATTTTAGAGCGACTTGAGGATAAAACGTCGGCTCGGCCCAATCGGCGTTGAAGTCGAGCGTCGAGACGATGATGCAGAGTTTCACTTGCGAAGTCTTCATAATATATAGTAAAGTCTATTTGATCATCAAGTAAGCATTCCGTTGCTCAAGGTGGAGTGCGCACGTCGCACAAATAGAAACAACTACACAGTCTCAAGGCGAAACTCCACCCAAATTGGCTTTCGTGGCGCTATTGAGCCAGGTCGCGTTTGCTCTGAACTTCGACGTGTGTATCCAGTAAGACTGGACAAGTACGCAAGCAATTGGCAATGAAGTGTGTCGAATACTTGACCAATATGTAGCCATTTTCTGATTCCATCACCCATTCGTCAAAAATCACCATCTGATTCCATAACAATAGCTCAACTGCCACATCGACAACATGAGCTCACTACGTACAAGCTCTGGTAGCGTCTCCCAGGCCCACAACTCGCTCCGCCTTCTCTTGGGCGTCCTTGTGGCCATAGCGCTGGGTGTGTTGACATTCGAGCTTTCGTTCGTGTCTCCAGATACTGCAGATGCCACTATTGACGAATTACAGGACGTCCTACACGTCCTAGATGCAGCTGCGACCGCTGAAGACGCAGAGAAACCGCCAACAGCTGACACCTTCTATCCGGACACTGTGTTCAGCACCGACTGGAGCCTAAAGATCGAAGAGAGTGACATCCTGCACGAAGCGGCGCTCCATCGCGGCTGCGTCACGCACAAGGACAGCGTCCTGTCCTGGACATTCGGTAGGACGGAGCAGGACGAGACGCAACACTGATGCAATTGGTCAATAAGAGCGACCCGCAGCTGCTCGAGAAGCTACGTCAGTGTCCTGATGTTGACGTATTCCTGCCTGAAGGCCTGCGGTCCTTTGGCTATTGTGAAGATGCTGCGGCCTACGTCAAGTGTACGTCATCTTTGCAGGATTGATTATGGCTCGTGTCTGATTATGTTGGATCTATTTTTAGTTTTAGAGTCAAGGATGTTGCCGCGCTGGGTTTTAGAACACAAATTTCACGATGAAGCAAGGAATCGGACCGTGACGTATCATGATTTGTGCCCCAATACGCCCATGATCTTCTTTAATCACTATTGGGAAGGTTTACCTGACGCACCAGATTGGCCAGCAGCAAAACCTTTGTATTTGATGCCGAATATGGAAATGTACGAACTCGAGAGCGAGCATTATTGGAGAGCAGACGTGATTCTATGCAAGACTGCACTCTGTGCGAGATACTTGAGAAAATGGTTTAATCAAGAAGGCAATCCAAGAGGAACGAGGGTGCTGTATACTCGTCATACGACGTCGAACTTGGCACTGACGTACAAGAGTCAATTGACTGCGAGTGAAGCGGGAGCGAGACCTGAAAAAAACTTCTCAGACGTGAGGTTCTTGCATACAGCAGGTACCAGTATCCAGAAAGGAACGCGACCAGTGTTTGACTGCTGGTTGTCAAGACCAGATCTGCCACGACTGGATGTGTACATGGCACAGGATCTCTATGATGGTGCGTTCAAGGCGAAGTACGGAAAGAGGATTGAAAAAAGCACGAATCTCCTCTTGCATACAGGTCGACTGGAACCTGCAGCCTTTGGACGCCTTATCACCGATGCGACGTATTTCATGTGTCCGAGCTTGCAGGAAGGCTACGGTCACTACATTAATCAGGCGCGATCGTCTCGTGCTCTAATCTTCACAACCGATATTGCACCTATGAATGAGTTGATCACTCCATCCTCCGGTGCGTTGATCAATGCTAGAGCAATTGCACACGAACCGCAGTTTCTAGGTGGCACGTCCAAGAAGGCACACGCACTGCGCGACGTCCCGGGGTTTGTCGCTAATTTCGGTGGTAAAGCTGTGTGTGACGCTGTGACGGATATGCTGAAGAACACCACACCACAAGAGCGTGCCAAACGTGCGGACAAGGCCTTGCAGCAGTACTATTTCGACACGGTTTTCTTCGCACAGAAAATGCTGGCACTACGGGATTTCGCGCGTGCTCACAGTCATCTCGGTCGTTTGCATGGCACATTGCGGCGGCACGAAGACGTGTCAAAAACTTCGCCACAACCTTTGGAACAACAATGAAATGTGATAGATAGTTAAGCAATGAGGCTGGAGATATGCGTACCGAATTTTGAGCAAGTCTTGGATACCTCGATAATAAGGAGATACCTTGATAGTGTCGCGGGTGGTGATCCCCGGAGATATCGTTTCAGAATCGACACGATTGATCATCAAGGTATCCAGTAACATCAACACAGCAACGTCGGCGATACTTGACGTGAAACGTAGAGTAGGTCTCTCTCTCTTTTCAGAACCATCTAAGCATAAGAGAGATGGTGAATCAAAAAGAGGTTTCGACTCGGTTTGGGATGACACATTCTCATGATGACGTTGAAGTTGGAGCACCAGCTACCAACCAAAGCCAAGTATCCGTTTCCGGGCAGTTAACTAGCACTGTCCCCTCAGACACGCAGTTTTCAAAGTTAATCAGTATGAGGACGTCGGTCATTGTTCCGCAGGATGCGTTTTACCCTATCTTGACGCCGAAGAAATGGGTAAACAGCGTGAAATCGAGGTCATCACCACCAGTGGTGTTACCATTGCTGCTGTGAATACCTGTAGCATTGACACTTTGGTCGATTTCAGCCGAGTTCTCTTTGGTATCACCGTACCTCACCACTTCTAGTCAGATTCAACGGTTGCTGAATGTTGCGGAGTATACTTCTCCGGTTCTTGACAGCACAGATGAGGCTTTGCTGTTTAACGCTACATTCTACCCTGAAGAAGTGTTCGAGGTGGACTGGAGCAAACATATCAAGGCGAGTGACATTCTGCACCAAAGTGCACTGCATCGCGGATGTGTGAAGCACAAGAACAGTGTCATCCCATGGACTTTTGGACGAAGCGAGCAAAATGACATGAGCGAATTGGTGAATCAAAGTGACCCAATGCTGCTTGACAAGCTGCGAAAATGTCCTGATGTAGACATTCTGCTGCCAGATCACTTGCGCAATTTTGGGTATTGCGAGGATGCCGCAGCCTACACTACATGTACGTGAACGTAGAGATTATGGTACACGATGTTTATCTTTAACGTTTATTGTGGTGATGCAGTTCTAGAATCGAGAATGCTGCCGAGATGGGTATTGGAAGTCAAGTTTGAGGACGCCGTACACAACCGCTCAGTCACGTACCATGAATTGTGTCCAAACACGCCGATGATCTTCTTTAATCACTACTGGGAAGGGGTTCCTGATGCATCAGACTGGCCAACATCAAAGCCGTTCTACCTCATGCCGAACATCGAAATGTACGAGCTGGAGAGTTCACACTACTGGCGAGCAGACGTAATTTTGTGCAAGACAGCATTATGCGCGAGGTATTTGAGAAAGTGGTTCCTACAAGAAGGCAATCCGCGAGGAACTCGTGTAGTATATACACGTCATACGACAACAAATTTGGCGTTGACTGGAAAGAGTGAGCTGAGTGCGAGCAATGCCAATGAGTTGTCCATAAAGAATTTCTCGGACATATCGTTCTTGCATACGGCAGGCAAAAGTATTCAAAAAGGAACGCGACAAGTACTAGATTGTTGGCTGGGTCAGCCCGATTTCCCACGGTTGGACTTTTACATGGACCAAGAACTTTATGATGAAGCTTTTAGTGACTATGAAGAGCGTATTGGTGCAAGTACCAATGTTCACTTGCACACAGGTCGACTGTCTGCGAAGGAATTTGGCTATGTGATTTCTCAAGGTCGATACTTTCTGTGTCCGAGTATGATGGAGGGATACGGGCACTACATCAACCAAGCTCGATCCGCAAACGCGTTCATTATTACAACGAACGCAGCACCGATGAATGAGCTGATCACTCCGTTATCGGGTGCACTTATTCGAGCAAGAACTCTTGCTTACGGAGAGCAGTTTATGGGCGGTGTATCGTCCAAGGAACACGCACTTCGAAACATCTCGGGACTCGTGGCACACTTTGAAAGACACGATCTGTGCGACACCGTCGTCAACATTTTGAAAAACACGACTTCTAAAGAGCGTGAACAGCGAGCTAACAGGGCATTCCAGCAATATTACTTCGATACAGTCTTTTTTGCGCAGAAGATGAAGGAACTACGAAGTTTTGCTCGTGCTATGAGTCACCCAAGTCTCCGCGGCAAAATTCTGAATCGGGTACCACCGCCTTTGTGATGGAAGTCATCAATGCATGGAATAAACCTCTGAGCTGTTGCTTCGAGCAAAGGGATAGTTAACTTGTTTTCAAATAAATTATACTTGTGGTACATTAGATCGTTGTTTCTGCATCAACCACACCGCTATTTTCACTACCGGCGGTTGTTATGAACCTGACCGTCGGCTAGTCTTTCGTGGCATCGAGTTGGATTGCGTTCACCATGGATGTCATGATGCGTCTTAAAGGTGCTGGCTTCTCAGCCATCGCCAATGCATTCCGCGAGCGTGAAAAAAAATTGGGTGGTGGTTTGCCATTGCTAGACTTTGTCGAGATTGTACTGCCTGGTTTACCACGACCGAAGACCGTGGAGGAGAAAGCTGCAAGTGTGAGTGCTCTTATCGACCTTTTTGAGGATATTGATATCAATGGAGATGGCGTTATGGAATTTGAGGAATTCACGAGTTTCTGTGTTGATGCTGGTATGGTAGCTACACGAAACCAAGTGTCCACGCTCAAACATCGATATGAACGCGACACTAAACATCTTTTAAAAACTACAGCGATGACTCTAGCTCTCAACGTAAACGCTCATGGTCCAACCAGCAACAGCTCAATTTTGAATCCAGTTAGCACGGAGATTGAAAGACTCAAATGGTCTGCTGACTTTCGAATGTTTCTCGTAGTGGAAAGTGCTGCTCGATCCATAAAACTTTTTACGAGTGAAGGCAAATTCGTGACTGAGGTGAGTGTTGCGAGTGAAAAGCCAATGCAGACAAATGGAGGGGTATCGGCATCAGGGCCAAATAATAGTGGACTACCAGCAAACGATGTTCTTCTTGTTGGTGATGGTGTTGCATTTGTGACGCCAACATCCGCTGCTCCTCCATCAGCTTCAAGTGTATTGGTTCTTGATGCGGTTTTCATCCATCGTTTCCAGTGGCTTGGTGTTAGCACAACCGATTTTGCTATTGCATTTTTCGATATGAGTGACTCACGCAAGGCCCAGTCGAATTCAACGGGGCTCGGGATCTGGCAAAGAATTTTCTTTGCTGAAAAATATAGGATTCACAACAACGACAGCTCCGTTAATGCTTCGCTTTTGCGAGTCATCATCATTGCTGTTAGCATCAGGGAACGATTTCGTGGTGAACGTTTGGAAAATTGTCAATGCAGACACAAAAAATGTTTGGGGACGACTTTCAGGCCACATGGATCTCGTCTTGGACGTACTGGAGATCCCTCCACACGATTTACTAGTGAGTTGTGACCTAAAGCATAGCATTATGCTTTGGGATATTACTGATGGGCGATGTCGAGGTACTCTCGCCAGTCATGAGCGTGGTGTTCGACAACTTTGCTATTCAAAACAACATGATCTGCTACTGAGCGCAGGGTTTGAGTTTGAGGCCTTTGCTTGGGACCTAGGCTCTCGACAAGTAGCTCTCAAGTTGTCGGGACATCGTGCCCCGCTTATTGGTGTTCAACTTGCCCTTTTCCAGACTGAACGTGCCATCACTGCTGACTGTCAGGGTGTTTTTAAACTTTGGGATATCACCAGAGGTAACACGAGTTCCTCAGTTGCCAGTACATCACAAGCAGTGCAGCTCGAATCAATAGATTTGGGAATGCCATCACCACGCGTGGAAACATCATCTTTCGTAAGCCTGCATCCGTACAGCCGAGATCTCTGGGTCGTCACATCTGGAAGTTGTACTTTACAACATCTTCGTAGTGTCCGAGTGCAGCAATATGACGAGGTTCCGCTTCGTGCATTTTACCATTATTCAGCCAACAAGTTTGTTGTTGTCGCTGGTTCAATCTGCAGTCTTTGGGATGGCGAGACTGGGGCTTGCAGCACTGAATTTGCACATGTAGGCAACCTTGGTATTGGCACTAAACCTGTTTTGCTTCTCAAAGTGATTCTTCTAAGAAGGATCCTGCTAGTATGTCTGCATCAAGCTCAACTTCCGCTTTGACAGTTCCAATGGATCTAACATCATCAAAATCATCCGCACATTTGAATCACAACGAACCTGGAACGGAACTTCTAACCTGTGCACATGATACAAAGTGCCGAAAACTTGTGGTGATGTCCGAACATGGAGTATTAGGCGTCTTTAACTGTCAGAATTTCGTGCTAATGCGGCAATGTCAAGAATCATTCTTATCAACATCACGTGCCCCACGCAGAATTTCAGCAGTAAATAAAACAGTGCCAGTGACGAATACCGCGCAGTCATGTGCTGTAGTGGGTCTGCACTACTGCTCGGAGAATAAACTAATCATTGTGACGGATGCAGGTACTAGCGCCATTATTGTTATCGATGATAATTCCAACCAGTATTCATCCAACGGAATTGGCGTGTTACGTAGACTTGTTAACATCCCTGGAGGTATTTCGACAAGTGCGTACAGTTTTCATGCATCTATGGTAGCAATCGTAGCTTCTGATCCAGAAGGAATGAAGATTTCACTCTGGGACTTTGAAACTTTAACTTTGCTGGATCACTGTCGCTACAGTCAAACTGAAAACACATCGAATTTCTCGACAAACAATGGTGGAGCGACCTTGAGCATACAGACATTGGAGTTTTGGGATGAATTTCCCGTGCTTATAGCTGCAGACTCGATGGGTGGAGTCTACTTTTTTGCAGTGACACCTCTTTTGCACGCCTACACAGGTAAACTGCTGCATGCTTTTCCCAATGATCATAGCGTTAATCCCCGTCGCAGCCGCAAGAAGTCCTCAAAATCAATTCCAGAAAATGTAAATGAGAGTGAAGAAGATGAAGACAGCGATGAAAATACTACCAGGGTTTCCCATAAACTCAACACAACTGACTCCATGACGGATACTGCCGAAATTGCAGCTCGAAAAATTTTGTTGAATGCAAAAAGCTTGCGGAAGAACGCTTTGACATCCATACCAGTGATAAACTTCTCGACGGATTCCTCTACTTCATTAAAATCGCCCATGGAGACTTCGTCCGCTGTAACGTGCATGAAAGTAGTATTCGATGAGGTGAATGATCGATATTTGCTCTTCATGGGAGATGAACAAGGCTGCGTGAGTATTTGGGATCCGATTGTAATGGTTCAGAGACTTTCACTTGCCAAGATCCCGGAGATCAAGTGTAAATACTTACGTCGTGGGTATCAACCGAAATCGATGTTCTACCGTGATTATTTGAAAGACACCAATGTAGATGGTAAGTAGAGCCAAATCAACGAGACAAGCACCGCCAAGCAGTTAGTCATGGCAATTCTAGTGATTGGAGGGGAGCCATGCTACTTGGTGAAGACATGGAGCACATGAATGTTCGTGCATCACACATGGACCTCAAACGGCTTTCACGTCGTCGCCAGGACAGTCGAGCACCACGACCGACAACTCCAAGCAGGAAATCCGCATCAAAACTACCAACTCAACAACCAAAAACGCCATTATCAAGTCATGTGAAAGAGGCAGCAGTAGTGAATGCTGTCGCTGCTGCTGAATTTCTGATGACCAAAGGATCGACCAAACGTCAATCTGTTCGAAGTCTCAGTTTGATGCAAACTACTGGTACTCCTGAAGCAACTACAACGAATTCTTGGCCTGGGGGTACGTGTTATGAAAGTTTTCCTCGAGATGTGGTTCTTGTTCGACGCTGGAAGGCACATGCAGATGCCCTCACGAGTTTAGAGATAAGTCGACATCCAAATATTGTGGTAACGTGTGGCCTGGACATGCGCGTGTTTGTTTGGGATTGGGAAGGCATGTGTCTTGGCAAGTTGTTTGACCCCGAAAATCAAGGACCGTGGCCTTGGCGATTCCGCAAGGAGAATGCAACTCGAACCAAGGAACGTGATACATTGGTAAACGAATTACTGCGAGAACTGGAGAGGACTCCAGCTGAAAAGATGGAGTTGCGACGTCAAATGCTCTACAATGAGCATGTCGGTCGACGCAATGTGAATGACCTTCGTAATGTCAATGCGATGCTGTTAGAACACATCATTAGCAAGAACCCCGAGATCAAGATGCTGGAGCAAGAAATTAAGATGAAAAATGTACCAGTAGAAAGTTCATCACCTACGACCAACACTTCCAAGTTACACAAGAATGGAACCCTGCGAACACTAGCACTACTTCCGACCAAGACGAGTACTCCACGACAAACGTTGCGTCTACAAAGTTTAAGCCAAGTGAGTTCCACTACTCACGAGGAACTCTCTACATCCAAAACACTTTGTGATCCGCCTACGTTTTTGGAATCGGGAGATCTCAAGATGGACAAAACTTATCTCGAGAACGAGCTTTCCATTACTTGTCCGACACCTTCATCCGCTTCTCTTCGTCGCAACATCCGAAATGGAGATGTTCGACAACAAATTAAAACCGAGTACCAGATCGCACAACAAGCAGCTGCTACTCGTGCGACGCTTACTCGGAAAGCACGAGAAATGTATATTAACATGGAGGGGGTGCGAACGCGTCATACTACCCATCGACCATTATCTGCTGACGGAATTGACCAAGTTGGAGATGCACTCGAAGCATCCGAATTTCTAAACGTCATTTTTCACCTTCAACACTTGCTGTGCGTCCTCAAACAGCCCCAACTCGTGTACTAACCAGCAACAGTAGTGTTGAACGTATTGGACTACGCCACCAGAAGGAAATGGCAGCTCCCATTCAACATTTACATGGTTCCGCTTCCGAACCAGTACTTTCACAAAGTGATAGTTCTTTGATGGACTTTTCCATTAAAAAAACCTAGCAACGGTGATGCAAGTCGTCGTAAAAGTTCATTAGACGACTTTTACATGGCGGAATTTCATCGCCATCATCAAGAACACAAAGAACGCGATCTCAATAATAGTGTTCCTGAAGATTCGATAGTGGATGAAAACCAAATACTGCGACCACTTTACAAGTTGCATGAGATCAATGACATTATCAACAAGGCTCAGGGATATTGTGACGGTGCAACCGGAGACCAACGACGTCAATCAATAAGACCGGGTACAGCCCCAACTGTAACACGAAGTAGTAATTCACAGCCACCTGATTGTCCTGCTGATGAAGTCATAAATTTTCATGAAAACAAAGTACTTCGCCAACATTTAGAAGACACGAAACATCGCATGCAAGATGCCATGCGTGATGATAAACAACCTCATCGACAGAATTTGCGAAGATTAAGACAACAAGCACACCAACAACAACAAAACGACGAATGCACAGCTATTTGCAACAAAAACGACGTGAACTCACTACCAACATTGGCAATGTGTTTAAAGGGTTGCAACACACGGATGAAAACGCTGAAGTTGGAGAATCAACTTTTGCTCTAGATGTCAATCGAAAACGACAACAACGATCGTCGACAACGGGGTTACTCAAAACCAAGTCGAAAACTTTGGATTCAATGTCACCGAAAATGTTGTCAGCAAAAAAGACATTTGGCATGTACAGTGTTCAAGAAGTTATGTCCGTGATTCGCCTCTTTTCGTCCATTGATGCTGATGGCTCTGGCAATATTTCAATGGACGAGTTGCAACAGTACAAATCTGTATTTGAAAAATTGGGCTACCATAATATGACATCCGTTTTCCAGACTATTGACTCGAACGGTGATGGCGAAGTGTCTCTGCGTGAACTACTTGCCACTTGTTTTCACTATGCTTCTAAGCAACAAATTGACGGTATGCTCCAACTCGCAAAAGTTGGGAGTGTCCGCACATTTCTCTTAGGTGAAAATGAAGATGATAAACTTCGCGAAAATCGGTTGTTGGACAATTGCAACCGCAACACAAACATGAATTGATGGCAATTTTCCGAATTTTTGACCATAACGGTGATGGTGGTGTGAGTATGCAGGAAATTATGGAGGCACTACGGGTCGATGATGACGACATCATGGCAACTGTTATGGCCCGTGAGCATGATAAAACAGGGCAACACATGGCAATCGATCGGATCCCGTGGTTTCAAGTGGTCTCACACGTGAGGACGTGGAAGAGATTTACCACGAATTCGATCGCGACAAGGACGCGACATTGGACTTTGACGAATTCGTGGAAGTCATGGCGAATCTCTACGCACACAAAAAAACCGAACTTGCGTCGATAAATGAAATACCTGTCCTCTACCTTGGTAGTTTGGCAACAGAGATAAGTGATCCCTTCATCGGGTAATTGATAAAGTGCCAGTCAAGTTGAAGTGGTCGTGATTAGCAACAGAGACAAGATAATGTGGAATCGAGAGCTAAAACAGCTGAATTGTGTCAACATTGTAGTGGAATGCACGATTGAGAGTCGTAGACTGCGACAACATCCAACGTCATTGGACAATGCAGTAAATGCAAACTGGTTTGGTATTACGATATGGATTTTCCGATCATTCGCAAGGACGCGATGGCAACAAGGATAAAAAGTTCATAAAGGTCCGCCCTGTTGCAACATTGGAAGCCGTGGGAAACACTTCCACTCCACAGTCCACACGATTGTGTACATGTACCTTGAATTGCTTGAGTGAGCGATGTTCAGTTGCATTAGTTCCTTGTCACACTAACATGCAACCAACGTCCTTGGCAACGCAAGTAAAAGTTGATCTCGCGCCATCAATCATCCACATGTAGAAATGCAAATTCGGTGAGTAGGCCATGTGGTTGTCGCTTGTGTCTGGTAGATACCCCACCCATGACAAAAGTGTCAAACGCGAAAACGAATTCCAAAGTTGCCTACCCTTTTGTGAACACTCGTTCTCATGAGGTGGTGAAAATCTGGAGGGATTAGGCAAACAGCACGATTGGTATTAATTCACACAGCATAATCTCGACGGACAGTCGTGGTTTAGGTTAACATCTATCATCAAATCCACAGCCCAGCAAATCAATCATTTCCGAAATACCGTTGTACCCAACAGCCCGATGCCGCCACCTCT
>VOQZ01001033.1:0-16525 GCA_008079305.1 Phytophthora palmivora | reverse complement strand
CGTGGAATGTTGGAACCACAAGACTTTAGTAAATTGACAGCTGATCGGCATTCTCATGTGTCCGAGTCGCAGTGAAGGCTATGGACACTACATTAATCAAGCTCGTGCATCCGGTGGTGTTGTTATCACAACTGATGCGCATCCGATGAACGAATTGATTGTTTCGAGTGAAATGGGTGTCCTAGTACCAGCGAGAACTCAACACGATCCGAAAATGCTGCTAGGTGGCAAATTTCGAGGTGAACATGGACTGAAAGATGCCAATGGCCTATTGGTGAGATACAATTCGCGTGGACTGTGTAAAGCTGTCCGAGATTTCATTTCATCCACGACTACTGAACAACGAGCAGCGATGGGTGCTCGAGCACGGCAGCAGTATCACCAAGATACCAAATTCTTTGCTAGTTCCATGCAAGAATTGCGAGAGTTTGCCAGAAGTTAGTTTTTCGAGACTGCGACTTCATTACCATGGCGAGGAGTATAACACCAAAGACGGGAATGAATTGAACAATCGAAATGCACATACGTGTATACTTTGGGATACGGACTTGACGACAACTTTGACGGTATTCCTCAGCATTGTGCTGGTCTATTACTTAACTATGTTTCTCTAATCTTCGCGTCATTTACCCGGTAGTAGGGACGTCGCGACTGTACTTGAGATCAGTAGAAAGGACCTCCATGCTGTCATCAGTGCTGTTTTCACTGGCTTGTTTCCGTGCGAAGACACGTAAATCAATCATCGCTTGCTCGAAAAACTTGGTGTCCTTGTGATACTGCAGTCGAGCATTTTCGCCCATTACTCGTCGCTGATCGATAGAAAGTCGTTGAGTAGGTGCTCCACTGTTTGGCATAAGTCTCGAGTGCTGAACTGCGCCACCATGCCAGGTACATCTCGAAGTCCCAAGCGTTTCTTACTCTTACCACCTAAGAAGATGTTGCGGTCATGACGGGGTCTTGTGTTCACCTTGAGTCCCATGTCATCGTTCACAATCAGCTCCTTCATCGGATCCAAATCAGTAGTGATGATGACACCGCCAGATGCACGTGCTTGGTTCATGTAGTGACCATAGCCTTCCATCTGACTAGGACACAGAAAGTAGGCGCTCTCAGCGATGGCCTTGGAAAATGTGTTAGCGTCCACCTCATCCGTTGTGAGTTTGATTTGACTCTTAGGAATGCGCTTGTTGTACGCTCCTTTGAACATGCCTTCATACGCCCAATTGTGGATGTACAGATCCAACGGAGGAAAGTTTGGTCGCGACAGCCAGCACTCGATCACCTGTCGCGTTCCTTTCCAGTAGCTACCACCAACTGTGTGAATAAACCTTACGTCACTGAAATTCTTGGGCTTGACCTCATCTCCAAGAACTCGTCGCGCGTAATTCGCTTGATCCGAAGACGTGTGTTTGGTATAAATCACCTGAGCATTCCGCGGATTGCCTTGTTGTTCGTACCATTTCTTGACACGGTCTTCACAAATACGCGTCTTACACAGCACAACGTCAACTCTCCACAAATGGTTTTCATCCAGCTCCCACATCTCGATATTTACCATCAAATACATCTTCTTCTCCTTGGGCCACCGTGGTGACGAAGGAATATCCTCCCAATAATGTTGAAAGAAGAGCATGGGTGTCTTTGGACACAAGTCAAAGTAGTCGACTTCCCGTCCCAGCTCAGGATCATAGAATTTCTTGGTCAAAGCCCACAGTGGCAACAATCTCGTCTTCAAATACTTGGTATACACCATAGTATCTTCACAATATCCATTATTCCTCACTCCGACGGCAAGAACAAGTCCACATCAGGACATTGTCGAAGTTTTTGCAACAAATAGGGGTCATCTTCATGATCAACGTGTCTAAATTGTGTTGCTCATTCTCCTGATTGATTCCTGGAGCTCCAAATTTCCATGAAACAATTGCATCCTTGTGTGCAATACATGCTCCATGTAATAAACTCAAGTGATAAAGGTCTGCCGGTGTCACCTCTTCACTGCCATTAATTCTCGATGTATTCTGAAGCTGTAGTAGTTCTTCCAGTGAAATTGTTGCATCTTGTTGCATCTCTCCAGCCTCTAGAATTGTTGCCGAAAGTTGCAAATTGTTGCCGATGTTGTATCAATTGCTGGGCGTCCACAGGCGCGTTGGAAGGCGTCACACGCCGCAATTTCGGGTGAAAATCGAGTGTCGAGGCTTCTAGAGCCAATGCAATGAGGCCTGTGACCAGCACCAACGCGAGGATGCCACGGATCCATAGGTTAGGCGCATATCGAGACGTGTTGCTGCTGTTCATGCTGTCCAGGAAGCACGGCGCCACGTAGAAGTGGCTGCCGGGATAGTCGGCCGGATTGTGGCTCTGTGACTATCATGCGGGCATCTCGGTGCACGGTATCAGCTAAAAGCAGGGATTTACGGTAAAAAGAGGTGGATAAGAGAGCTTGGAGTGCATGGGGTTAGGGAAAGTGGCGTATGAGACGGAGCTGGAGAGACATAAAAGGTGTGGGTTTTGACAGTAGTTGGTACTATTTGAAGACGTGACTGGGTATTTGTAAGGTGGAAGACCTGGAAAGGGAGGTTGAAGGGTGGATAAAGATGCAACTAGTGACATTGTCAGTTGAGGAAATTTTAGAGCGACTTGAGGATAAAACGTCGGCTCGGCCCAATCGGCGTTGAAGTCGAGCGTCGAGACGATGATGCAGAGTTTCACTTGCGAAGTCTTCATAATATATAGTAAAGTCTATTTGATCATCAAGTAAGCATTCCGTTGCTCAAGGTGGAGTGCGCACGTCGCACAAATAGAAACAACTACACAGTCTCAAGGCGAAACTCCACCCAAATTGGCTTTCGTGGCGCTATTGAGCCAGGTCGCGTTTGCTCTGAACTTCGACGTGTGTATCCAGTAAGACTGGACAAGTACGCAAGCAATTGGCAATGAAGTGTGTCGAATACTTGACCAATATGTAGCCATTTTCTGATTCCATCACCCATTCGTCAAAAATCACCATCTGATTCCATAACAATAGCTCAACTGCCACATCGACAACATGAGCTCACTACGTACAAGCTCTGGTAGCGTCTCCCAGGCCCACAACTCGCTCCGCCTTCTCTTGGGCGTCCTTGTGGCCATAGCGCTGGGTGTGTTGACATTCGAGCTTTCGTTCGTGTCTCCAGATACTGCAGATGCCACTATTGACGAATTACAGGACGTCCTACACGTCCTAGATGCAGCTGCGACCGCTGAAGACGCAGAGAAACCGCCAACAGCTGACACCTTCTATCCGGACACTGTGTTCAGCACCGACTGGAGCCTAAAGATCGAAGAGAGTGACATCCTGCACGAAGCGGCGCTCCATCGCGGCTGCGTCACGCACAAGGACAGCGTCCTGTCCTGGACATTCGGTAGGACGGAGCAGGACGAGACGCAACACCTGATGCAATTGGTCAATAAGAGCGACCCGCAGCTGCTCGAGAAGCTACGTCAGTGTCCTGATGTTGACGTATTCCTGCCTGAAGGCCTGCGGTCCTTTGGCTATTGTGAAGATGCTGCGGCCTACGTCAAGTGTACGTCATCTTTGCAGGATTGATTATGGCTCGTGTCTGATTATGTTGGATCTATTTTTAGTTTTAGAGTCAAGGATGTTGCCGCGCTGGGTTTTAGAACACAAATTTCACGATGAAGCAAGGAATCGGACCGTGACGTATCATGATTTGTGCCCCAATACGCCCATGATCTTCTTTAATCACTATTGGGAAGGTTTACCTGACGCACCAGATTGGCCAGCAGCAAAACCTTTGTATTTGATGCCGAATATGGAAATGTACGAACTCGAGAGCGAGCATTATTGGAGAGCAGACGTGATTCTATGCAAGACTGCACTCTGTGCGAGATACTTGAGAAAATGGTTTAATCAAGAAGGCAATCCAAGAGGAACGAGGGTGCTGTATACTCGTCATACGACGTCGAACTTGGCACTGACGTACAAGAGTCAATTGACTGCGAGTGAAGCGGGAGCGAGACCTGAAAAAAACTTCTCAGACGTGAGGTTCTTGCATACAGCAGGTACCAGTATCCAGAAAGGAACGCGACCAGTGTTTGACTGCTGGTTGTCAAGACCAGATCTGCCACGACTGGATGTGTACATGGCACAGGATCTCTATGATGGTGCGTTCAAGGCGAAGTACGGAAAGAGGATTGAAAAAAGCACGAATCTCCTCTTGCATACAGGTCGACTGGAACCTGCAGCCTTTGGACGCCTTATCACCGATGCGACGTATTTCATGTGTCCGAGCTTGCAGGAAGGCTACGGTCACTACATTAATCAGGCGCGATCGTCTCGTGCTCTAATCTTCACAACCGATATTGCACCTATGAATGAGTTGATCACTCCATCCTCCGGTGCGTTGATCAAGGCTAGAGCAATTGCACACGAACCGCAGTTTCTAGGTGGCACGTCCAAGAAGGCACACGCACTGCGCGACGTCCCGGGGTTTGTCGCTAATTTCGGTGGTAAAGCTGTGTGTGACGCTGTGACGGATATGCTGAAGAACACCACACCACAAGAGCGTGCCAAACGTGCGGACAAGGCCTTGCAGCAGTACTATTTCGACACGGTTTTCTTCGCACAGAAAATGCTGGCACTACGGGATTTCGCGCGTGCTCACAGTCATCTCGGTCGTTTGCATGGCACATTGCGGCGGCACGAAGACGTGTCAAAAACTTCGCCACAACCTTTGGAACAACAATGAAATGTG
Organism: Phytophthora palmivora; assembly: GCA_008079305.1. Classification (NCBI taxonomy): domain Eukaryota; phylum Oomycota; class Peronosporomycetes; order Peronosporales; family Peronosporaceae; genus Phytophthora; species Phytophthora palmivora. The sequence goes on along the minus strand of VOQZ01001033.1, from coordinate 11,768 downwards.
ATAGATAGTTAAGCAATGAGGCTGGAGATATGCGTACCGAATTTTGAGCAAGTCTTGGATACCTCGATAATAAGGAGATACCTTGATAGTGTCGCGGGTGGTGATCCCCGGAGATATCGTTTCAGAATCGACACGATTGATCATCAAGGTATCCAGTAACATCAACACAGCAACGTCGGCGATACTTGACGTGAAACGTAGAGTAGGTCTCTCTCTCTTTTCAGAACCATCTAAGCATAAGAGAGATGGTGAATCAAAAAGAGGTTTCGACTCGGTTTGGGATGACACATTCTCATGATGACGTTGAAGTTGGAGCACCAGCTACCAACCAAAGCCAAGTATCCGTTTCCGGGCAGTTAACTAGCACTGTCCCCTCAGACACGCAGTTTTCAAAGTTAATCAGTATGAGGACGTCGGTCATTGTTCCGCAGGATGCGTTTTACCCTATCTTGACGCCGAAGAAATGGGTAAACAGCGTGAAATCGAGGTCATCACCACCAGTGGTGTTACCATTGCTGCTGTGAATACCTGTAGCATTGACACTTTGGTCGATTTCAGCCGAGTTCTCTTTGGTATCACCGTACCTCACCACTTCTAGTCAGATTCAACGGTTGCTGAATGTTGCGGAGTATACTTCTCCGGTTCTTGACAGCACAGATGAGGCTTTGCTGTTTAACGCTACATTCTACCCTGAAGAAGTGTTCGAGGTGGACTGGAGCAAACATATCAAGGCGAGTGACATTCTGCACCAAAGTGCACTGCATCGCGGATGTGTGAAGCACAAGAACAGTGTCATCCCATGGACTTTTGGACGAAGCGAGCAAAATGACATGAGCGAATTGGTGAATCAAAGTGACCCAATGCTGCTTGACAAGCTGCGAAAATGTCCTGATGTAGACATTCTGCTGCCAGATCACTTGCGCAATTTTGGGTATTGCGAGGATGCCGCAGCCTACACTACATGTACGTGAACGTAGAGATTATGGTACACGATGTTTATCTTTAACGTTTATTGTGGTGATGCAGTTCTAGAATCGAGAATGCTGCCGAGATGGGTATTGGAAGTCAAGTTTGAGGACGCCGTACACAACCGCTCAGTCACGTACCATGAATTGTGTCCGAACACGCCGATGATCTTCTTTAATCACTACTGGGAAGGGGTTCCTGATGCATCAGACTGGCCAACATCAAAGCCGTTCTACCTCATGCCGAACATCGAAATGTACGAGCTGGAGAGTTCACACTACTGGCGAGCAGACGTAATTTTGTGCAAGACAGCATTATGCGCGAGGTATTTGAGAAAGTGGTTCCTACAAGAAGGCAATCCGCGAGGAACTCGTGTAGTATATACACGTCATACGACAACAAATTTGGCGTTGACTGGAAAGAGTGAGCTGAGTGCGAGCAATGCCAATGAGTTGTCCATAAAGAATTTCTCGGACATATCGTTCTTGCATACGGCAGGCAAAAGTATTCAAAAAGGAACGCGACAAGTACTAGATTGTTGGCTGGGTCAGCCCGATTTCCCACGGTTGGACTTTTACATGGACCAAGAACTTTATGATGAAGCTTTTAGTGACTATGAAGAGCGTATTGGTGCAAGTACCAATGTTCACTTGCACACAGGTCGACTGTCTGCGAAGGAATTTGGCTATGTGATTTCTCAAGGTCGATACTTTCTGTGTCCGAGTATGATGGAGGGATACGGGCACTACATCAACCAAGCTCGATCCGCAAACGCGTTCATTATTACAACGAACGCAGCACCGATGAATGAGCTGATCACTCCGTTATCGGGTGCACTTATTCGAGCAAGAACTCTTGCTTACGGAGAGCAGTTTATGGGCGGTGTATCGTCCAAGGAACACGCACTTCGAAACATCTCGGGACTCGTGGCACACTTTGAAAGACACGATCTGTGCGACACCGTCGTCAACATTTTGAAAAACACGACTTCTAAAGAGCGTGAACAGCGAGCTAACAGGGCATTCCAGCAATATTACTTCGATACAGTCTTTTTTGCGCAGAAGATGAAGGAACTACGAAGTTTTGCTCGTGCTATGAGTCACCCAAGTCTCCGCGGCAAAATTCTGAATCGGGTACCACCGCCTTTGTGATGGAAGTCATCAATGCATGGAATAAACCTCTGAGCTGTTGCTTCGAGCAAAGGGATAGTTAACTTGTTTTCAAATAAATTATACTTGTGGTACATTAGATCGTTGTTTCTGCATCAACCACACCGCTATTTTCACTACCGGCGGTTGTTATGAACCTGACCGTCGGCTAGTCTTTCGTGGCATCGAGTTGGATTGCGTTCACCATGGATGTCATGATGCGTCTTAAAGGTGCTGGCTTCTCAGCCATCGCCAATGCATTCCGCGAGCGTGAAAAAAAATTGGGTGGTGGTTTGCCATTGCTAGACTTTGTCGAGATTGTACTGCCTGGTTTACCACGACCGAAGACCGTGGAGGAGAAAGCTGCAAGTGTGAGTGCTCTTATCGACCTTTTTGAGGATATTGATATCAATGGAGATGGCGTTATGGAATTTGAGGAATTCACGAGTTTCTGTGTTGATGCTGGTATGGTAGCTACACGAAACCAAGTGTCCACGCTCAAACATCGATATGAACGCGACACTAAACATCTTTTAAAAACTACAGCGATGACTCTAGCTCTCAACGTAAACGCTCATGGTCCAACCAGCAACAGCTCAATTTTGAATCCAGTTAGCACGGAGATTGAAAGACTCAAATGGTCTGCTGACTTTCGAATGTTTCTCGTAGTGGAAAGTGCTGCTCGATCCATAAAACTTTTTACGAGTGAAGGCAAATTCGTGACTGAGGTGAGTGTTGCGAGTGAAAAGCCAATGCAGACAAATGGAGGGGTATCGGCATCAGGGCCAAATAATAGTGGACTACCAGCAAACGATGTTCTTCTTGTTGGTGATGGTGTTGCATTTGTGACGCCAACATCCGCTGCTCCTCCATCAGCTTCAAGTGTATTGGTTCTTGATGCGGTTTTCATCCATCGTTTCCAGTGGCTTGGTGTTAGCACAACCGATTTTGCTATTGCATTTTTCGATATGAGTGACTCACGCAAGGCCCAGTCGAATTCAACGGGGAGCTCGGGATCTGGCAAAGAATTTTCTTTGCTGAAAAATATAGGATTCACAACAACGACAGCTCCGTTAATGCTTCGCTTTTGCGAGTCATCATCATTGCTGTTAGCATCAGGGAACGATTTCGTGGTGAACGTTTGGAAAATTGTCAATGCAGACACAAAAAATGTTTGGGGACGACTTTCAGGCCACATGGATCTCGTCTTGGACGTACTGGAGATCCCTCCACACGATTTACTAGTGAGTTGTGACCTAAAGCATAGTATTATGCTTTGGGATATTACTGATGGGCGATGTCGAGGTACTCTCGCCAGTCATGAGCGTGGTGTTCGACAACTTTGCTATTCAAAACAACATGATCTGCTACTGAGCGCAGGGTTTGAGTTTGAGGCCTTTGCTTGGGACCTAGGCTCTCGACAAGTAGCTCTCAAGTTGTCGGGACATCGTGCCCCGCTTATTGGTGTTCAACTTGCCCTTTTCCAGACTGAACGTGCCATCACTGCTGACTGTCAGGGTGTTTTTAAACTTTGGGATATCACCAGAGGTAACACGAGTTCCTCAGTTGCCAGTACATCACAAGCAGTGCAGCTCGAATCAATAGATTTGGGAATGCCATCACCACGCGTGGAAACATCATCTTTCGTAAGCCTGCATCCGTACAGCCGAGATCTCTGGGTCGTCACATCTGGAAGTTGTACTTTACAGCATCTTCGTAGTGTCCGAGTGCAGCAATATGACGAGGTTCCGCTTCGTGCATTTTACCATTATTCAGCCAACAAGTTTGTTGTTGTTGCTGGTTCAATCTGCAGTCTTTGGGATGGCGAGACTGGGGCTTGCAGCACTGAATTTGCACATGTAGGCAACCTTGGTATTGGCACTAAACCTGCTTTTGCTTCTCAAAGTGATTCTTCTAAGAAGGATCCTGCTAGTATGTCTGCATCAAGCTCAACTTCCGCTTTGACAGTTCCAATGGATCTAACATCATCAAAATCATCCGCACATTTGAATCACAACGAACCTGGAACGGAACTTCTAACCTGTGCACATGATACAAAGTGCCGAAAACTTGTGGTGATGTCTGAACATGGAGTATTAGGCGTCTTTAACTGTCAGAATTTCGTGCTAATGCGGCAATGTCAAGAATCATTCTTATCAACATCACGTGCCCCACGCAGAATTTCAGCAGTAAATAAAACAGTGCCAGTGACGAATACCGCGCAGTCATGTGCTGTAGTGGGTCTGCACTACTGCTCGGAGAATAAACTAATCATTGTGACGGATGCAGGTACTAGCGCCATTATTGTTATCGATGATAATTCCAACCAGTATTCATCCAACGGAATTGGCGTGTTACGTAGACTTGTTAACATCCCTGGAGGTATTTCGACAAGTGCGTACAGTTTTCATGCATCTATGGTAGCAATCGTAGCTTCTGATCCGGAAGGAATGAAGATTTCACTCTGGGACTTTGAAACTTTAACTTTGCTGGATCACTGTCGCTACAGTCAAACTGAAAACACATCGAATTTCTCGACAAACAATGGTGGAGCGACCTTGAGCATACAGACATTGGAGTTTTGGGATGAATTTCCCGTGCTTATAGCTGCAGACTCGATGGGTGGAGTCTACTTTTTTGCAGTGACACCTCTTTTGCACGCCTACACAGGTAAACTGCTGCATGCTTTTCCCAATGATCATAGCGTTAATCCCCGTCGCAGCCGCAAGAAGTCCTCAAAATCAATTCCAGAAAATGTAAATGAGAGTGAAGAAGATGAAGACAGCGATGAAAATACTACCAGGGTTTCCCATAAACTCAACACAACTGACTCCATGACGGATACTGCCGAAATTGCAGCTCGAAAAATTTTGTTGAATGCAAAAAGCTTGCGGAAGAACGCTTTGACATCCATACCAGTGATAAACTTCTCGACGGATTCCTCTACTTCATTAAAATCGCCCATGGAGACTTCGTCCGCTGTAACGTGCATGAAAGTAGTATTCGATGAGGTGAATGATCGATATTTGCTCTTCATGGGAGATGAACAAGGCTGCGTGAGTATTTGGGATCCGATTGTAATGGTTCAGAGACTTTCACTTGCCAAGATCCCGGAGATCAAGTGTAAATACTTACGTCGTGGGTATCAACCGAAATCGTTGTTCTACCGTGATTATTTGAAAGACACCAATGTAGATGGTAAGGTAGAGCCAAATCAACGAGACAAGCACCGCCAAGCAGTTAGTCATGGCAATTCTAGTGATTGGAGGGGAGCCATGCTACTTGGTGAAGACATGGAGCACATGAATGTTCGTGCATCACACATGGACCTCAAACGGCTTTCACGTCGTCGCCAGGACAGTCGAGCACCACGACCTACAACTCCAAGCAGGAAATCCGCATCAAAACTACCAACTCAACAACCAAAAACGCCATTATCAAGTCATGTGAAAGAGGCAGCAGTAGTGAATGCTGTCGCTGCTGCTGAATTTCTGATGACCAAAGGATCAACCAAACGTCAATCTGTTCGAAGTCTCAGTTTGATGCAAACTACTGGTACTCCTGAAGCAACTACAACGAATTCTTGGCCTGGGGGTACGTGTTATGAAAGTTTTCCTCGAGATGTGGTTCTTGTTCGACGCTGGAAGGCACATGCAGATGCCCTCACGAGTTTAGAGATAAGTCGACATCCAAATATTGTGGTAACGTGTGGCCTGGACATGCGCGTGTTTGTTTGGGATTGGGAAGGCATGTGTCTTGGCAAGTTGTTTGACCCCGAAAATCAAGGACCGTGGCCTTGGCGATTCCGCAAGGAGAATGCAACTCGAACCAAGGAACGTGATACATTGGTAAACGAATTACTGCGAGAACTGGAGAGGACTCCAGCTGAAAAGATGGAGTTGCGACGTCAAATGCTCTACAATGAGCATGTCGGTCGACGCAATGTGAATGACCTTCGTAATGTCAATGCGATGCTGTTAGAACACATCATTAGCAAGAACCCCGAGATCAAGATGCTGGAGCAAGAAATTAAGATGAAAAATGTACCAGTAGAAAGTTCATCACCTACGACCAACACTTCCAAGTTACACAAGAATGGAACCCTGCGAACACTAGCACTACTTCCGACCAAGACGAGTACTCCACGACAAACGTTGCGTCTACAAAGTTTAAGCCAAGTGAGTTCCACTACTCACGAGGAACTCTCTACATCCAAAACACTTTGTGATCCGCCTACGTTTTTGGAATCGGGAGATCTCAAGATGGACAAAACTTATCTCGAGAACGAGCTTTCCATTACTTGTCCGACACCTTCATCCGCTTCTCTTCGTCGCAACATCCGAAATGGAGATGTTCGACAACAAATTAAAACCGAGTACCAGATCGCACAACAAGCAGCTGCTACTCGTGCGACGCTTACTCGGAAAGCACGAGAAATGTATATTAACATGGAGGGGGTGCGAACGCGTCATACTACCCATCGACCATTATCTGCTGACGGAATTGACCAAGTTGGAGATGCACTCGAAGCATCCGAATTTCTAAAACGTCATTTTTCACCTTCAACACTTGCTGTGCGTCCTCAAACAGCCCCAACTCGTGTACTAACCAGCAACAGTAGTGTTGAACGTATTGGACTACGCCACCAGAAGGAAATGGCAGCTCCCATTCAACATTTACATGGTTCCGCTTCCGAACCAGTACTTTCACAAAGTGATAGTTCTTTGATGGACTTTTCATTAAAAAAACCTAGCAACGGTGATGCAAGTCGTCGTAAAAGTTCATTAGACGACTTTTACATGGCGGAATTTCATCGCCATCATCAAGAACACAAAGAACGCGATCTCAATAATAGTGTTCCTGAAGATTCGATAGTGGATGAAAACCAAATACTGCGACCACTTTACAAGTTGCATGAGATCAATGACATTATCAACAAGGCTCAGGGATATTGTGACGGTGCAACCGGAGACCAACGACGTCAATCAATAAGACCAGGTACAGCCCCAACTGTAACACGAAGTAGTAATTCACAGCCACCTGATTGTCCTGCTGATGAAGTCATAAATTTTCATGAAAACAAAGTACTTCGCCAACATTTAGAAGACACGAAACATCGCATGCAAGATGCCATGCGTGATGATAAACAACCTCATCGACAGAATTTGCGAAGATTAAGACAACAAGCACACCAACAACAACAAAAACGACGAATGCACAGCTATTTGCAACAAAAACGACGTGAACTCACTACCAACATTGGCAATGTGTTTAAAGGGTTGCAAACAACGGATGAAAACGCTGAAGTTGGAGAATCAACTTTTGCTCTAGATGTCAATCGAAAACGACAACAACGATCGTCGACAACGGGGTTACTCAAAACCAAGTCGAAAACTTTGGATTCAATGTCACCGAAAATGTTGTCAGCAAAAAAGACATTTGGCATGTACAGTGTTCAAGAAGTTATGTCCGTGATTCGCCTCTTTTCGTCCATTGATGCTGATGGCTCTGGCAATATTTCAATGGACGAGTTGCTACAGTACAAATCTGTATTTGAAAAATTGGGCTACCATAATATGACATCCGTTTTCCAGACTATTGACTCGAACGGTGATGGCGAAGTGTCTCTGCGTGAACTACTTGCCACTTGTTTTCACTATGCTTCTAAGCAACAAATTGACGGTATGCTCCAACTCGCAAAAGTTGGGAGTGTCCGCACATTTCTCTTAGGTGAAAATGAAGATGATAAAACTTCGCGAAAATCGATTGTTGGACAATTGCAACCGCAACACAAACATGAATTGATGGCAATTTTCCGAATTTTTGACCATAACGGTGATGGTGGTGTGAGTATGCAGGAAATTATGGAGGCACTACGGGTCGATGATGACGACATCATGGCAACTGTTATGGCCCGTGAGCATGATAAAACAGGGCAACAACATGGCAATCGATCGGATCCCGTGGTTTCAAGTGGTCTCACACGTGAGGACGTGGAAGAGATTTACCACGAATTCGATCGCGACAAGGACGCGACATTGGACTTTGACGAATTCGTGGAAGTCATGGCGAATCTCTACGCACACAAAAAGAAACCGAACTTGCGTCGATAATGAAATACCTGTCCTCTACCTTGGTACAGTTTGGCAACAGAGATAAGTGATCCCTTCATCGGGTAATTGATAAAGTGCCAGTCAAGTTGAAGTGGTCGTGATTAGCAACAGAGACAAGATAATGTGGAATCGAGCTTAAAACAGCTGAATCGTGTCAACATTGTAGTGGAATGCACGATTGAGAGTCGTAGACTGCGACAACATCCAACGTCATTGGACAATGCAGTAAATGCAAACTGGTTTGGTATTACGATATGGATTTTCCGATCATTCGCAAGGACGCGATGGCAACAAAGGATAAAAAGTTCATAAAGGTCCGCCCTGTTGCAACATTGGAAAGCCGTGGGAAACACTTCCACTCCACAGTCCACACGATTGTGTACATGTACCTTGAATTGCTTGAGTGAGCGATGTTCAGTTGCATTAGTTCCTTGTCACACTAACATGCAACAAACGTCCTTGGCAACGCAAGTAAAAGTTTGATCTCGCGCCATCAATCATCCACATGTAGAAATGCAAATTCGGTGAGTAGGCCATGTGGTTGTCGCCTTGTGTCTGGTAGATACCCCACCCATGACAAAAGTGTCAAACGCGAAAACGAATTCCAAAGTTGCCTACCCTTTTGTGAACACTCGTTCTCATGAGGTGGTGAAAATCTGGAGGGAATTAGGCAAACAGACACGATTGGTATTAAATCACACAAGCATAATCTCGACGGACAGTCGTGGTTTAGGTTAACATCTATCATCAAATCCACAGCCCAGCAAATCAATCATTTCCGAAATACCGTTGTACCCAACAGCCCGATGCCGCCACCTCTGACGCATTCAGCCCGGTGGTTCGAATGCACCCCGGGCGCCGCTGAAGAGGAGGCGCAGTGGCTGGCGGTTTTCGAGAATTTCGATGACGTGGAGTTAGGAGATGAGGTTGCTGGGCTCGTGCTTCCAGCACCAAAGGCAATTACGTGGCCGTGTGATGACGATTGGAGAATCGACATTGAGAACCCTTTCATAGATGATCAACCATCATCCATAGAGCAGGTGCTGCAGAGCGGAATCCCAGCCGATTCAAATGACATCGATGTTGACATGAGTGGTGGAGATGCTGATAACGATCTTTCGCTGGAGAACGCTACGACTAGTATCGAACCTATCGAACCGAATGAACCTCTCATAGATATCATTGAGATTCCGTCGTCCTGTTCAGACGAAGATAGCGACGACGACTTACCGTGCCAGCCGCGGCGCCGACTGCGGTCGTACAGGCTCATGGAAGACGAAGATGGTGATACCGAAATGGAGGGGACAGTACCAACAGTGCATGAGCCCCAATCACTAGCGCTACCTGACCCTCCTTTGTACCACCCCGTCACGAAGGAACGCAACATTGCGTGTGCAGGAGAAGAGTACGATTTGACTGTAGAGTGGGACGTGTGGGCGTTACTGGACCGCACGAACAAGGGCCTCCCTAATGAAGCTTACCTTGTTCAATGGAGTGACAAGGAACGTCGTTTCTGCGCTACGTGGGTGTTCACAACGACACTGTTTGAGGATGGATTTTCAAAGGAGATGAAGCGCATAGACGCGTGGAAAGACAAGTTCTCGAATCTTACGTACGCAGAGTTTAGCCACAAGTTTCCATCGACTTATACAGTTTCCAAGGATGCCAAGTGCTTTTTCAAAGCTATCCGCATAGCGTGTCATGTAATTGAAGACCCAGACCTGGTGCCACTTCAATTAATCGCCGAGTTCGAGAAAATTCTGGATCAAGAAGCGGGTGTTGAAGATACGAAAGAGGGCGTGACTAATGCTGACATCAAGAAGTTTTTGGCATTTCTGCGGATGAAGAAAGCACCTGTCGCCTGCAATGTCTTTGCGAAGAACAAACTTACAAGCTCGATCAACACGGTGCAAGCGCTTAACGACTACCCCCTTGATCCTGGCGTCTACGTGGTTGGAGCTTCGTGTCCGAAGAGAATGAGACACTGCTTTGTGCTACGCATTTACGAGGACAAACCACGAGACGTTTTTGATCGGTGGTACGAAGGTGGCGAAGATCACGAATACTACACCGAGCCACTGACTAACCTCAAATGGATTCGTCGCTGTCAGTTCATCCGCGCTTTCGCTCGTGTTGGCAAGGTACCACAGAAGAAATCGACGTGCAAGAAATTGAAAAACAACAACAAGCTAGCGTAAGGGTAGCTTTCGGAAATAAGACAGTGTCTTCCCTTGCCATTTGTCTTCGTTGTATAATTGATATGCTTCGGTGAATTCACTGTATAATTAAACAAATACGGTACTCATAACAATAAAACGTTACACTTTTGTAGTACCGTAAAGCATCGTATCGTACCGTAACAGACGTAACAGTACTGAATTTATAGCAGCCATTCATTAACTATAGTTAAGTGTATACGAACTTGACCCAGGCATTTCATAATAACTCTTTTGATACGATGGACAGTCGCTTCTGGGTGTTTTGCTGGAAGTATGGGAATGCTAAGGTTAAGGAATACGTGTGGTCGCGACAGGACATACCACTTGAAGAGCGTAGTCAACAAGATGAACGTTTCTTCAAGGGCGGGCTTGGTAAACGCATGAGGGCAAGATTTTGGCAACACGGAATCACTAGCAACGATGATAGCGACGACGATGACCCGCGCGACGAAGTTGAGTTATTAGCTATGTGCGTGCGTGACACGGAACGAGAGATTTGTGCAGCCCCTGACTCAGTACTCCTCAAACGCGCTCGCCATGGATACATTCAGCGTCTGAAGAAAGCTCGTGATGAACGACTGAAGCTTCGTCGTCTGAATCAAAGAACATGCTAAATGCAATGACCCACGCAGTATTGCTTGAGCGATTTACAGAAAGTGCGAAGCTGAACGGCGACGATACACCTGGGATAGTGTCAAAGGACAAAGCCGACCAAACCAGCTCAGACCAAAAAGCCTAGCCTCTAGGTAGCTTTTACATACGGATGTTATGAGGGAAATAGTAACAAGAGCAAGAATGGAAAATGCATTGAGGATAGTCTTCGCATTGACGTTACTTGACGTGTTACTCAAGTAAAAGTGCGTGTCCGACCGCACGGTTCCTTCCTTTCCTCGTACGTCTTCTGTTTGTGAAGCGTTTTTTTGGTTGTCTTTCCCCCGGAATTGGTCTTCCCGATGCACGTAGCGCTGCCAGTACATGAACACACATTCGATATTTGTACCACGAGCGGCACTGACAAAATTTACCTTCCATATCAACTCTCCATCCTCCGACTGGCTGCTCCATTGTCTCCATGTAATGTTTGTTACGCTTCCCCTTTTCTTTTCGTTTCCTTGGTCAGGTACTGGCAAGCGCGGTGGCGCACCCCTGGTACACATATGCTACGTGCGTTTCACTTGGTCCATCGAGCAGAAAATCCAATCCGTGCTTGTGTGGTTGGATAATACTGAGACGACCTTCACTAAGTAGGTATTTGTAGCGGTCCTGAAGCTCTCGGTTTGGCTTCGAATCTAGCGAAAACACAATTGTGCCCCTAGACCCGA
>VOQZ01001032.1:0-12836 GCA_008079305.1 Phytophthora palmivora | reverse complement strand
ATAGTATTCTCAGCAGCTTCCAGTTGAAAAGTGCTGAAGACATCCTGTTCGTTACGGGGGCCAATAGGTATCAGATGAGCTTTCCCTAAATCCGCTAATGATGTAGCAGGCGTAATTTCAGCCCCAGCCTTCGCTACCACAGCGCAGCATTGCACGGCGGTCGCGGTCGCTTGCTGTCTTTGGAAACGGATGGTCGACATGATACACAATTACTAGCCTCCTACACGCAGATGTACATCAGAAAACTGTGGCGAAGTGGCTCGGCAGAGATTGCTGTCTGCCGGAAGGCCCTTGCTCACTGTGCTCCGGACTACCGACTAACGGAGGGGGTACTCCGATTGTCCGCTGACGCTGAGCTTGGTCTCACCTTGTGTACCCGTCGGTGGGCGGGTTGCACTCTTCCGGTGACGTGAAGATGCCTTGGTTGGTTGTAAGTTGAGGAACCGTATGGACGGTACTCGGGATTGTTTGATGATCGCGCGGAAACTTCTTCACGCGGTCGTCAGGTTGTAGTCGTAGATAAGCGTCCAATATATCTTGCTCTACGACTGGGGTGCCTAGGGCGATGTGTCCTAGGGCGTGGTGTCCTTGGGTGTGTGGGGTCCTTTCCAGTGCTTACCGCTTACTATCGGCGGGGTCTATCTGAGCACTGAGTCGATCACGAGCCTGGGCAAGCAATCCAGGTGTCGCTACGCCGTATACTCCGTCGCTTCGGTGATTCTTGTGCTGTCGGGGGCCAATATACGTTCCACCGGGATGCAGAGGTCACTAGCGAGGTACAAAGTAGAGTTCAGTCTTCGGGGCCAATATACGTTCCGCCCGGAGTCAGGAAGCCACTTGTGCAGTATAAGGTAAAACTCAGTCTGTATTCAATGGAAACCCAAAGATCCTTCTTCCTATCCTCCTATGCATCTAACAACGCTCCCCCCGCGCTGGCTCCTTCGCTCCTGACCATCCATAGTCATATGTACCATACTTGTGGTACGCCATATATCTGTTCGCCTGTCCATAGCCCATCCCGACAACTCGGGGTTGTCTAAATGATTGCACCATTTCGATCTCGGTCCAGATCGTGGGTCTCAGATCGTAAGTATCAGATCACGGGTGCCGGGATCGCGGGTAACCAGATCGCGGGTATTCAGATCGTGGGCCGACTGATGGCGGGTCGTGGGATTGTGGATTGCGTAATCACGGCATCATAGACGGGTCGCTTTCGGATTTGCTTGTCATGTCCCCGCCGCTGTCTGATCGGGTCCATCCTCGTGTCTACAAAGTGACGTCACTTCGTCACAATCGTCCCCTGCGTACGGCGAGGTCGTACAGCGGCTTCCACGTACGCAATCTTTTCCACGCAAGTTCCTGATCACCCACAACGACATCTGCGCTAGGCGCCTCTCTTCGCAGTTCGTCTTTGCTCCAGATAGCCTCCAGTCAGCACCTCATGTCCAACTCCAGTTCTTCCAGCTCCCCTCGTCGACCTTCACGTAACGCACATGGTCCTTCTCCTTCTATTCCAGTTCCGCCTACGGTTCGAGTCGCCTTGTCCACCGTCGATCCTGCGTCGATGCGGGCTTCTCTTGAGGTGATCGCGGCTGCATTACAACACGCTACTGAGTTAGCTTCGCTCGAGGAAGATCACCGGACTCTCCAAGCCGCCTTTGTTGATCGTGAGGCCCGTATCCGTGAACTGGAGCAGGAATTACAAGACGGCTACGCCTCCGCAGCTCCATTTGTGCACTTCGTCGAAAGGCGATACGGTCTCATGCGCCACCAGAGGGATGAAGCTCGGGAATCACTCGCCGAATGTTTGAATGCCTTACAAGAGCGTCTGGATAACGCCGCCCAACTTGCCCGTCTGCGGGAGCGGCTCCGACTGGCAGAAGAGATTCACTCCGAAGAGACTACTCGACTGCACACCCAGATTGCCGATCTGGAGTCTCGTTTGGCTGCTGCCCGATCCACCGCAGCGGTTCAGAAATTCCGCCGCCTTGCTCAACGTGTTACTGCTTTATCGAGTGAGCTGGCTGCGGCGACCACGGAGCTCGCGTCTAGTCGGGATTCGCTCTCCGCTCGTGATCAAGCGTTGGCTAATGCCACGGCCGAGTTGCAAGCGCATGAAGTCTCTCAGAAAGCGTTGGAGGACTCAGTAACTCAGCTCCAGAACCAAGTTGGTGCACTTGAGCGTCGACTGTCTCGGTCGCAGACTGAGCTATCCACGGTCTACGCGGCGCGCGACCGGTTCAGCGACGAGGCTGTCGCGGCTGAGGCAGAGTCTCTCCGACTCGCCAGCGAGTTGAAGCAGGCGGTAGTGGAGCGAGATCGCTCTGCCACGGCCCTGCAACGATCTCGTAAGTACCCTGTTGTCCATGTTCTTTTCTCCCCCATCTGATCATGTCCCTGTGTTGCGTGTTCTAGAAAGCCAGGTGAACTCGTTTCGGGCTGCCATAGCTCGATTGGAGGGTCGTGTAAGCGATCTTCAGTCGAATCACAACCGACTTCAGGCTCTCGAGAAGGAAATCCACGATCTCCAAGGCGCGAACGCGTCATTAGAGGCCGACATAGCTAGTGTGGGGGCAAACCGGCACGTCCTCGAGACGCAGTGTGAGCAGCTGACACGAGAAAGGGACTCAATGCGTGCGAGTCGGGACCACGCCGTCCAAGAGCGCGACGCCATCCGCACTCAGGTTGCTACTTTGGCTTCATCAGTGAGCGCTTCATCAGGCGGGGGTTCGACCCTTCTGTCTAGTTCCGCTTCCTCCAATCGGCACAGGCATAAGCGTGTTCGTAGCCGCTCTGCGAGTTCTCATCACGGGCGGTCTTCTCGTCGTCGGCGCCGGCTATCTCCAGTTCCGTCGCGAAGGAATTCACGCGGTAGATCGCGTCTTCGCCGAGCAGCGTCTGGGGCGATCTCATCTGATTCCGACAGTGACGAGTCTGTGCTTGCGGCATTGTCCGATCTGCGAGCTGATCGCCGACGTCGCGAGATTTCTTCCAGTGGATCGTCCCCAAGTCGTCCCATCTCCCTCGACTCTTCGTCACATGGGAATAGCTCGGAATCCAGTGACCTTGGTTCTTCCTCCAGCTGTTCCTCCAGTGTGGGTCGCAATCAAGGCGCTGACCAGGACGCTAATGAACGTGGAGACTCTCTTCCCGATGGATCTCCACCCGACAGCAGCGGCGACGGGTCCGTTAACGGTTCGGATCACGACAGCGACCATAGCAGCGTGAGTGACGGAGCTCGTCCTCCCTGCAATCTGCTACTCACTTCCCAGCTTTTCGACCGACTCCCCCCACCGGTATGCCTCGTGACCATTGGGTCCCCGGCTATAGCGTTCGTACGCAGATCTCCGCAACTCACGTTTCCCCTTGGCATGTCAAAAGTATACGCCGGGTTTGCGTCCAAGAGTTGAACCTGGATCTGCTCTTCCACCACTTTTCGAAACCCAAGCTTTGGATATTTCCGCGGAGTTACTCCACTCCGTCAGCGGGACAGTGGAACCCGGAGCTCATTGACGAAACCCACGTCAGGGCACTGTATGCTGCGACTCCCTGGCGTGTGCTCACCACCGCCGTAGCGCCGATTTCGTTTGTACCCTCTGGCGCTCTGGAACCTGTCTTCCGGCGTTTCTCTGCTCTTCGGGATCATCACCAGCAAGCGTTATGGGAGGCTTCCCACTTCCTCCCCATATCCCTGTTCTGCAATCCAGGAGTCCCTACCTCCGCGAACTTTGTCACGCCCGGAAACAACGTCGTTCCCGACTTGGAGCTGCTTGGAAGCGGTTTCTGCAGTGGGTGCTGAGGTGCATGGTAGCTGGTGAGTGCGACCTCGACGTGCTCCTCGATCCATTCATCGTACATTATCCTCGCCACGGCGAGCAATCCCGATGGTATCCCGGCTTCAACTGCAATCCAGCGCCGGCCGATCTGATTGACGGTCTACGTTTGGCCGATGACGCTGAGCCGTGGCGTAACCAGTTTCGTACTCGCATTCAAGATCACCCGGGATCTCACTTGGCTCGTCTTGCGGGGAAATTCATTCCGGTGGCGTAGTTGGCTAGCTTCATCCGAGTGACCCCAGCGTCTGGTTCTCCATTTTGAATATCATTCCTTGAATTCATTCCTTAACTGATTCCATGCATACTTTTCCACCTTAGTGCACAGCCTCCCTGTGCACTCTTCATCCGTTTCCGTCCGTGGCAACCTACTTACCACGGATCGGGCCCAATCCTTCTTTAGTACACAACCACCTTGCGCACTCCTTCTCCGTTCACAGTCGTCGCGGCCAGCCCGCTACGATCTGCCCCCCTCCTCTTCGTGGGATTGCATTACGCTAAAACGGTTTCGACTCGTGCGGTCACGCTCGTACTCGTGTAGAAGTGCACCACAGTTCAAATCGGCCTCATCCACCCACGATGGTTCTTCGTAACCCTTCCAGCGCACCTTGTACTCTTTGTGTACTCGTCCATACCGCGTGCGCCTTCCCGATCGCACGTCTATGATCTGCTCCACTTCGAATTCGCCGTCCCCGAGCGGCATCTCCCAGCTATCTTCAGGAAGTAACGCTTCGTCGAAGTCGACTCGGTCACCTTCTTCGATAGTTAGTGTTTCTACGGGGCGGTCTGGGAACGTCTTCACCGGTTTCAACTTGGATAGGTGCACGATCGGGAAAATGCGGTAGCCCGATCCCGTGGTTTCCAGCCGTGCTGCATGATTACCGATCAACTCTGCTACTCGAAATGGCCCGTGCCACATGTGCGCAAGCTTCCGTGCAAATCCCTCCTTCACTCGATCCAGATATAGCCATACCTGTGTCCCTTCTTCGATGCCGTGTGGTCGAACGTGCTCGTTGTGTTGTCGGCCCTAGACCGAATAGCTTCGCGTAGCTTCTGATTAACCGCTTCTCTGGCCAGGAGGTATTGTTTTTGTATTTGATACCTCCACCTTCGTGGCACCACGTCCTGTTTCCGGGTCGACCCTATCGGCATTACGGCTTCCAATGTTGACCTCGGGTCCCAACCGTGCACCAGGTAGAATGAAGTGTCCCCACGCGTCGTATCCTGCGCGGTGTTGAGTGCGAATGTTAGGCGTTCGGCGTAGTCGTCCCAATCTTGTTGGTTGACATCCGCGACATACATCTTTAACGCACGCGTCAGTGTTTGTACAGTCCGTTCGGCTTTCCCATTGGCCTGTGGGCGGTACGCCATAGTAGCGCTCTGCCTCATCTTCACCATGCGGTTGAATGCCCGGAAAAATTCCGACATAAACCCGGGTTCTCGGTCGTGCCTGATCACCTCGCTGGCGCCGAATCTGCGGAAGACGCATTCTTCGTAGTTTTCAGCTATGGTTTGTGCTTCCCTTGACGAGCTCGCTTTAGCGATCACGTACCCCGAGAACACGTCGGCCCAGATTAATAACTCCGTATTGCCTTTGAAAGACCGCGGTAGCGACGGGATATGGTCCATTGATATTACCTGAAATGGGTACGTACCCTGGATATTCCCAGGGGACTCTCCCTGTACGGAGGGTCGTCCTTTGCCGGTCTCACAGTCTGTACATTCTCCCACGTATCTCTGCACACTTCGGTATAAGCCTCGCCAGTGGAAACGCGATCTAATTCTTTGGTACGTTCTTCCGATGCCCTGATGCCCTCCCTCAATACTGGAGTGATAATGATGTAGAAAATCTTGCTGTAGGCGTTCCGGGACAACTAGCTTGACGGCTCCGTCTCTGTCATCGTCCCGACTCACACGTCTGGGGCAAAAGAACAAAAGGTTGGCTTCGTCGACCTCATATTCCGACGCGATCTTAGAACACGCTTTCGCCTCGTCGGCTGTCAAGTTCTTCACGTCTCCTTTCAGATATGCTTTCAAGTCCGCGATCCACTTCTCCTCATTCTGGGCCGTCCGAATTCGTTCGCATCGTATACGCTGTACGATGTCTTCCGCTAGGATCGTGGATCGCGGTCGCGATCCGTTTCTTCCTCGGGTCACCGCCGACACGTGTATCACAGCCTCGGGCGTTTTGGGTCGTAATAATTCGTCTAGCCGGTTTAGAGTCAGAAGATCCTCGCGATCTTCTTCTGCGGTGACGACCTCTCCCTCTTGGCGTTGGAGGGCGGAGCTCGCTAGTCGGTCGGCGCTCTGATTCCAGTCTCTCTTCACATGCAGAAAGTCATGTTGGGGCCACGATTGCAGCCGATCTAATGCCTTTTGGCGAAGCAGTTGCAGGCCCGGGGCCTTACAATCGATCTCGCCCCGCATTTGTCGGATCACTAAATTGGAGTCCCCGCAGATCACTACCCGTCCCCTGTCTCTAGCGGATAGCAGATCGAAACACAGCAGGAGCCCCCGGTATTCAGCTTCGTTGACGGTCAAATCTTCGCTGTAGTCGGACATCGCTTCGAGGATGGACCACTCCGGGAGCTTCCAGATAATTGCACTGAATGCTCCCCCTTCCTCTTCGTACGTGCAGATCCGTCAAAGCTTGCGACCAGCAGCGCCTCTTCCGGCCCGATCGTCGGCAACGGAGTGCTAAGGTTCTTGCGCGGTTGCTTCCTAGGCGCGATCGCTACTAACGCCTCATCTACTTCATCTCGCGGTGTAATGCTCGCGGCGATAGCCCCAGTATCTCTTCTTCCCCTCTGGCACACTTCGTGATTTCGAGCGTCCAACACGACAGCAGCGCGGCCCACTTCCCCAGACGTCCGTCGAAACCCGACGAATTCAAGAGCCAGGCCAGTGTGGAATATCGTGACAACACTTTGATCGGCCGCGTTACCAGTTGAGTGTAACATATATCCAAAATCCGAAGGAGAGCCAGGACCTCTTTGTCTACCATCCCGTAGTTGATCTCGTTGGACTTCAGGGTGCGGCTGGTGAACGTCACTGGCCAGTAGACTCCGTCGTACTCTTGCATCAAAGCTGCGGAGATGGCCCACTTGTTCGCGTAGAGGACAATTACTGGTGTTTTAGAGGGATCGAAGTGCCGCAAGGTCGGGGTTGCAACTATTTTCTCCTTTAGTCTGATGAACGCAGTCTTCGCTTTCGCCCAGCGGTCGTCCTCGTTCGCCTTTGTCGGATCGCCCCCAGGTTTCAGACCAGCCGAGTTGATCTTGTTGGCGCGGCGCAGTTCATGAAAGTCGGACTCGCGTAACTCATACAGGACTGCTGCGTAGACTGCGAAATCCTCGATGAAACGGCTATAATAGTTCAGGCTTCCCAAAAAGGACTGCATCGCTCGCAGAGTTTGTGGGAACGGCAGATTCGCCAAGTTGTCCAGATCCTTCGGACTCGCTTCGAGCCCATTCGCCGATACCTGGTGGCCCAAATATGCAACCTTGCGGTATCCCCAGGAGCTCTTTATTACGCTGATCGACAGGTTCCAACGGTCGCAGGCGTCGAGCAGTTTCTCAACCTTCTCGCAGAGGTCGCTCCACGAGTTTGCGGTTACCAAAATATCGTCAATGTACGACCTTCTTCCCAAGACTGACGGTCCGGATTCGGGATCCGGTTCGCCTTCCGTGAACACGTCTTTTATTCCCTCGTGGTGGTGTCCGGGACCGATACGCAGATGTCCATATAGTGCGTTGTCTACGAGACGTTGATAGATTTGCGGCGCATTTTTTAGCCCGAATGGCATACGCGTCCATTCAAATAGCCCGAAAGGAGTGATGAAGGCAGATATTTTTCGCGCGCGTTCCGTCATCGAGACTACCCAGAACCCACTTGCCATGTCCAAGGAACAGTACCAGAGCACTTTGTCTAAGTCTTCCAAGAGATCGTTGATCAACGGCATGGGGTACACCATTAGTTTCGTCAAGCTGTTCACCAGCCGGTAATCGATGCAGAGTCGGATATCCACCCCATTCTTCTTTATGATGATCACGATTGGTGAAGCCCAAGGTGAGGTCGAGTGCGTGATGATCGTTGCGGACAGTAACCCCTTGATGAGATCGGACAACTTCTCCCGAAATTGTGGAGCGACCCGTCGGCAACGTTGTGCGATCGGCGTCGCTCCTCCCACATCGATGTCGCAGATCGCGCCTAATGCAGCGGGCGGTAATGCGTTCCCCTTCCCAATCAAGAGATGGGCTCTCTTCCAGATGATTTGCCGAAGTCTGTCGATCTCTTCTGGGGTATTAATCTCAGGGTCTCCCACCTGGAGGTCATCGATGGTGACTTCCTCCGTTGTGGTTACCACTTCCGGCAACACCGCCATTTGGCTCTCGACATCTTCGGCGAACAAATCACCGCCCTCGTGGATACACACTTGATCTGCTTCATGTAGCTCCTTCCCATCATCCTCCTGCAGTGAGTCCCGATCTTCCGGCTGCATCTTCGTTTGATCCGGCTCTGGATTCCCTGGTGCTTCAGTGAACACCTCATCCACTTCTCTTCCTTCCTCGTGCTTGATACCAGCTCCTGAGGGGCCTACCTTCGGCTCTCCCTTTGGATCCGTTGCTTGGGTCGTAGCGACCTTAGGATGATTCGCTTGTCGCGTCAGGATCTGAGTCGGGCGATCGTATCGAGGTCGCTCAACCATCGGTCCCGCGTCACATCGTCCGATCCTGCGTCTTCCCGTCGATCCGTCGTTGCCTCGAAAGCAAGACTCTGCCATTCGTTATACCGGCGTGAACCTATGGAGACGAAGCCGGCTTGTCGTGGTATGTGATCTCCTGATAACCAGATTCCAATCCATGTATCGTCGAAAAGAGTTAGAGGCTGGTTGGACAAGTTGGTTATTCGCAAATAGCTGCGCCGACCCAGTCCCTGGATGAGTGTTGGCACCCACCGTTCACCTCGCGTGATCCACAACTTTTGTCGATCTGTCCTGCGCGGATAGATTGGAACTTCCACCGAGTCCGCGACAGGAACTTCGATGTCATGACCCAGTTCTAATCGTCTCGAGTGCGCGCTGAATAACTGGCGGCGACCTGCCAACTGGATACGCACCTCATCAGGGAGGCAAAGTGTTCCGTCTGCAAGGTCCAGCCGTATTCCGGCAGGCACCATAAAGTCCATGCCGAGGATAGCCTCTTGGCCTGACAGGGACCCGACCCATGCGTCAAAGTAGTATACCAGCGTTCCAGCCAGCGTGACTTTGATTTTGGTACGTCCTTCGGTCATGTAGGCGTTTTCTCCTATACCGACACATTCTTGCCTCTGACTGTCGTCAATGTAGCATCCGACCTTACGAGCAAAGGTGGAGTCCACGATCGAGACTTCCGCGCCGGAGTCAAAGAGTAGGGTGGCCCTCTCGTTGTTGAGCTTACCCACTGCCTTGGCTTGTTTGAACCACTTCCCCGGAGCATGGTACTTCCAATACCCGCGCGACTCTCCTGGCAACAGGTCCAGTTCCATAACCACATTTGAACGGGCATATTCATCCTTCCGCAGACTCGCAATCGCCCAGGTATGGTTCCCATGCATTTCACGTGTATTGTATGTCGAGTTTTCCCGATTACTAACCTTCAGTGGCCCGCTTTCTTCTCGACGTATGCATATATGCAGATCTTAGAACGCTCGGCTCGTACCAGATTCCAACCTGGCGAGCGTTCTAATTTAACATCTTCTCCGCGTCAACGGGCAACATCCCAGCGTGTTTGGTGGGGACGTACCACTGACGGATCAAATTGTAAAATTCCTCCATCGGACATTTTCCGGCTTCGTGGATCTCTCCGCATGCACGACAGACAAACAGGCAATGGTCAGAAGGGTGGCCTTTCCGATTGCACTTCTGGCACGTTAACCTCTTCCAGCAGCCCAAGTCGTCGTGTTTAGACGATCCGCAGTGAGTGCAGCGTGTTAACTTCGGTTTTCCGTCGTCCCGGGGTGGGGATCGCGGGTTTTCCTGGTTGTCGCGGCCGGCAAAGGCGGCTACGTATATCTGACGGAACTCGTCCTCCGATCCCGAGTCTCCAGTATCCGATTCGGATTCACTGGAATCCGACGTCGTTCGTACCGCTTGCACTGCTCGGGCCGTCTTCGGTGGGGCGGCATTAGGCGTTGGGGCCGCCTTCTGCCGGAATCTGTTGGATCCGGCGTGTGCCTTCCCTTGGCGAGCTTTGGCTCGCTGACGAGCACGCAACGTATCTTCTAAAGCATCCGCGTCTGCTAGTCGCAGTATCGCTAGCTGATCGGCCAAGTCGCGATCGTCCAGTGTCTCGATGTAGTGTTCCACGTGTTCGCGTCTCGTTGCTTCGGGACCGTCCTTAATCTGCAGCTTTGCTCTGAGGCCGGCGACGTTCAAACGATGCAAGTACTCCAGTGGTGACTCGTCGGATCGCTTTCTTGCGTGGTAGTATTGTCTTGCAACGGATACGCCTTGCCCGCAGTATTGCGTTTGAAACTTTCCCAGCAGATCCTTCCAGTTGCTTCGCGTGGAACGACTCAGTTGTCTATACCAATTGCGTGCTGGACCAGTCAGCAGATCACCAAAGACGAGACATTTCTCACCGTCCAAGGCTTGGTCGCGAACGAACGCGGACTTTACTTTGCCCAGCCAGCTTCTTGCACGGTCTTCATCGTTCTCCTTGCCTGAGAACTCCTTGAGTTCCGAGATCGCAGACACTCGGATACGTGGTGCGGCGACACCGGCTCTGGGCTGGGTCCCCGATGATACGCCTGCGGACGCCACCAGTGCTGGCCGGGTACGTCGATGCTGAGGTCATCCGGGTCGAATTCACCCTGGTAGCCACTGTGTGACCCCACGGACTCCATTTCGACATCCCTCATTCCTCGGGGATCAGTTTGCGGTTCAGTCATTGGATGCGTTCTTGCCGTTTGCTGTTCCTTGAGGAACCGGTCCATCGCTGCATTGAAAAATGTATGCATACGATCCGAGTTCAACGGGGCGTACGCCGTTCCTGGCTGATTTTGGCTTGCGTTCGCCTTGCGCTCGTGTAGCATTGATGATCCTGAGGGTCCCAACGTCATACGCTGTAGATCCACTGAAGTATCCGATCCTGCTTCCGAGGTGGCCGACGCGTATTGGGATGAACCGGTCTGATACTCAGGACTCCGGAAAGTCGTCAGCTTGGGCGTTTCTCTGAGAGTTTTGCTGCTGGTCAGTGGCACCAGCAATTTGTGCAATGTCGCCGTTGCATCCTGGATCGCAACCAGTTCCAGATCAAATAGCACATTCGCATCAAAATGCTTCGGCTCGATGCCTGCTTCTTTCATCGTGCGCATCAAGATTTGGACTGCTTCGAGCTTGTTGGAGTTTCGATGAGCGCTGTCACTGGCCCTTGCGGCATGTTACTCATCTTTGGGCGCATGATTTTCATGACCGGGTTTTCGGTCAGGAATGATGTCAGCTCCCTCTGATAGTAAGTCAACGCAATCTTGTCCGCTGCCCAGTTCTGCGTCTCTTCGCGGCCTTCGACATCCGAATCAGGCGCCTTCAGCTTTTTCCGCGTGGATTTCGGTTTTTTTTCTTCGAGGCTGCACGCGACGCTGGAGGGGTAATGGTGGATGAAGGTCTATCGGCTTGCGCCAATGGGCCTTCATCCGGCGAAACGTAACGCGAGTTACGTTCCGCGGGGGCTCCCGCGGGAGCCTGGGGAGGAGGTCGAGGTTTCTCTTCGAGGTCCATCGCTGGGCCTCCCTCCTTGTCATCAACAGAGCTCCTCCCAGCGCTCTGGCGATGAGTGTATCCTGCTTCACTCAGCAGCGTTTGCGGCGATACACCTTCCGCTAACGCCTCAATCCCGGTTCCAACTTGATCTTGGTGGCATCTTCGTTGGACTCACGGTGAAATCCCTGTGAGTCACCAGAAGATCCGGGCACGCGCACCATTGTGGCGGAAGTCTCGGCAGAGATTGCTGTCTGCCGGAAGGCCCTTGCTCACTGTGCTCCGGACTACCGACTAACGGAGGGGGTACTCCGATTGTCCGCTGACGCTGAGCTTGGTCTCACCTTGTGTACCCGTCGGTGGGGCGGGTTGCACTCTTCCGGTGACGTGAAGATGCCTTGGTTGGTTGTAAGTTGAGGAACCGTATGGACGGTACTCGGGATTGTTTGATGATCGCGCGGAAACTTCTTCACGCGGTCGTCGGGTTGTAGTCGTAGATAAGCGTCCAATATATCTTGTTCTACGACTGGGGTGCCCTAGGGCGATGTGTCCTAGGGCGTGGTGTCCTTGGGTGTGTGGGGTCCTTTCCAGTGCTTACCGCTTACTATCGGCGGGGTCTATTGAGCACTGAGTCGATCACGAACCTGGGCAAGCAATCCAGTGTCGCTACGCCGTATACTCCGTCGCTTCGGTGATTCTTGTGCTTCGGGGGCCAATATACGTTCCACCCGGGATGCAGAGGTCACTAGCGAGGTACAAAGTAGAGTTCAGTCTTCGGGGGCCAATATACGTTCCGCCCGGAGTCAGGAAGCCACTTGTGTAGTATAAGGTAAAACTCAGTCTGTATTCAATGGAAACCCAAAGATCCTTCTTCCTATCCTCCTATGCATCTAACAACGCTCCCCCGCGCTGGCTCCTTCGCTCCTGACCATCCATAGTCATATGTACCATACTTGTGGTACGCCATATATCTGTTCGCCTGTCCATAGCCCATCCCGACAACTCGGGGTTGTCTAAATGATTGCACCATTTCGATCTCGGTCCAGATCGTGGGTCTCAGATCGTAAGTATCAGATCACGGGTGCCGGGATCGCGGTAACCAGATCGCGGGTATTCAGATCGTGGGCCGACTGATGGCGGGTCGTGGGATTGTGGATTGCGTAATCACGGCATCATAGACGGGTCGCTTCGGATTTGCTTGTCATGTCCCGCCGCTGTCTGATCGGGGTCCTCCTCGTGTCTACAAAGTGACGTCACTTCGTCAC
>VOQZ01001031.1:0-77094 GCA_008079305.1 Phytophthora palmivora | reverse complement strand
ATGCTGGTATGGTAGCTACACGAAACCAAGTGTCCACGCTCAAACATCGATATGAACGCGACACTAAACATCTTTTAAAAACTACAGCGATGACTCTAGCTCTCAACGTAAACGCTCATGGTCCAACCAGCAACAGCTCAATTTTGAATCCAGTTAGCACGGAAATTGAAAGACTCAAATGGTCTGCTGACTTTCGAATGTTTCTCGTAGTGGAAAGTGCTGCTCGATCCATAAAACTTTTTACGAGTGAAGGCAAATTCGTGACTGAGGTGAGTGTTGCGAGTGAAAAGCCAATGCAGACAAATGGAGGGGTATCGGCATCAGGGCCAAATAATAGTGGACTACCAGCAAACGATGTTCTTCTTGTTGGTGATGGTGTTGCATTTGTGACGCCAACATCCGCTGCTCCTCCATCAGCTTCAAGTGTATTGGTTCTTGATGCGGTTTCATCCATCGTTTCCAGTGGCTTGGTGTTAGCACAACCGATTTTGCTATTGCATTTTTCGATATGAGTGACTCACGCAAGGCCCAGTCGAATTCAACGGGGAGCTCGGGATCTGGCAAAGAATTTTCTTTGCTGAAAAATATAGGATTCACAACAACGACAGCTCCGTTAATGCTTCGCTTTTGCGAGTCATCATCATTGCTGTTAGCATCAGGGAACGATTTCGTGGTGAACGTTTGAAAATTGTCAATGCAGACACAAAAAATGTTTGGGGACGACTTTCAGGCCACATGGATCTCGTCTTGGACGTACTGGAGATCCCTCCACACGATTTACTAGTGAGTTGTGACCTAAAGCATAGTATTATGCTTTGGGATATTACTGATGGGCGATGTCGAGGTACTCTCGCCAGTCATGAGCGTGGTGTTCGACAACTTTGCTATTCAAAACAACATGATCTGCTACTGAGCGCAGGGTTTGAGTTTGAGGCCTTTGCTTGGGACCTAGGCTCTCGACAAGTAGCTCAAGTTGTCGGGACATCGTGCCCCGCTTATTGGTGTTCAACTTGCCCTTTTCCAGACTGAACGTGCCATCACTGCTGACTGTCAGGGTGTTTTTAAACTTTGGGATATCACCAGAGGTAACACGAGTTCCTCAGTTGCCAGTACATCACAAGCAGTGCAGCTCGAATCAATAGATTTGGGAATGCCATCACCACGCGTGGAAACATCATCTTTCGTAAGCCTGCATCCGTACAGCCGAGATCTCTGGGTCGTCACATCTGGAAGTTGTACTTTACAGCATCTTCGTAGTGTCCGAGTGCAGCAATATGACGAGGTTCCGCTTCGTGCATTTTACCATTATTCAGCCAACAAGTTTGTTGTTTTGCTGGTTCAATCTGCAGTCTTTGGGATGGCGAGACTGGGGCTTGCAGCACTGAATTTGCACATGTAGGCAACCTTGGTATTGGCACTAAACCTGCTTTTGCTTCTCAAAGTGATTCTTCTAAGAAGGATCCTGCTAGTATGTCTGCATCAAGCTCAACTTCCGCTTTGACAGTTCCAATGGATCTAACATCATCAAAATCATCCGCACATTTGAATCACAACGAACCTGGAACGGAACTTCTAACCTGTGCACATGATACAAAGTGCCGAAAACTTGTGGTGATGTCTGAACATGGAGTATTAGGCGTCTTTAACTGTCAGAATTTCGTGCTAATGCGGCAATGTCAAGAATCATTCTTATCAACATCACGTGCCCCACGCAGAATTTCAGCAGTAAATAAAACAGTGCCAGTGACGAATACCGCGCAGTCATGTGCTGTAGTGGGTCTGCACTACTGCTCGGAGAATAAACTAATCATTGTGACGGATGCAGGTACTAGCGCCATTATTGTTATCGATGATAATTCCAACCAGTATTCATCCAACGGAATTGGCGTGTTACGTAGACTTGTTAACATCCCTGGAGGTATTTCGACAAGTGCGTACAGTTTTCATGCATCTATGGTAGCAATCGTAGCTTCTGATCCGAAGGAATGAAGATTTCACTCTGGGACTTTGAAACTTTAACTTTGCTGGATCACTGTCGCTACAGTCAAACTGAAAACACATCGAATTTCTCGACAAACAATGGTGGAGCGACCTTGAGCATACAGACATTGGAGTTTTGGGATGAATTTCCCGTGCTTATAGCTGCAGACTCGATGGGTGGAGTCTACTTTTTTGCAGTGACACCTCTTTTGCACGCCTACACAGGTAAACTGCTGCATGCTTTTCCCAATGATCATAGCGTTAATCCCCGTCGCAGCCGCAAGAAGTCCTCAAAATCAATTCCAGAAATGTAAATGAGAGTGAAGAAGATGAAGACAGCGATGAAAATACTACCAGGGTTTCCCATAAACTCAACACAACTGACTCCATGACGGATACTGCCGAAATTGCAGCTCGAAAAATTTTGTTGAATGCAAAAAGCTTGCGGAAGAACGCTTTGACATCCATACCAGTGATAAACTTCTCGACGGATTCCTCTACTTCATTAAAATCGCCCATGGAGACTTCGTCCGCTGTAACGTGCATGAAAGTAGTATTCGATGAGGTGAATGATCGATATTTGCTCTTCATGGGAGATGAACAAGGCTGCGTGAGTATTTGGGATCCGATTGTAATGGTTCAGAGACTTTCACTTGCCAAGATCCCGGAGATCAAGTGTAAATACTTACGTCGTGGGTATCAACCGAAATCGTTGTTCTACCGTGATTATTTGAAAGACACCAATGTAGATGGTAAGGTAGAGCCAAATCAACGAGACAAGCACCGCCAAGCAGTTAGTCATGGCAATTCTAGTGATTGGAGGGGAGCCATGCTACTTGGTGAAGACATGGAGCACATGAATGTTCGTGCATCACACATGGACCTCAAACGGCTTTCACGTCGTCGCCAGGACAGTCGAGCACCACGACCTACAACTCCAAGCAGGAAATCCGCATCAAAACTACCAACTCAACAACCAAAAACGCCATTATCAAGTCATGTGAAAGAGGCAGCAGTAGTGAATGCTGTCGCTGCTGCTGAATTTCTGATGACCAAAGGATCAACCAAACGTCAATCTGTTCGAAGTCTCAGTTTGATGCAAACTACTGGTACTCCTGAAGCAACTACAACGAATTCTTGGCCTGGGGGTACGTGTTATGAAAGTTTTCCTCGAGATGTGGTTCTTGTTCGACGCTGGAAGGCACATGCAGATGCCCTCACGAGTTTAGAGATAAGTCGACATCCAAATATTGTGGTAACGTGTGGCCTGGACATGCGCGTGTTTGTTTGGGATTGGGAAGGCATGTGTCTTGGCAAGTTGTTTGACCCCGAAAATCAAGGACCGTGGCCTTGGCGATTCCGCAAGGAGAATGCAACTCGAACCAAGGAACGTGATACATTGGTAAACGAATTACTGCGAGAACTGGAGAGGACTCCAGCTGAAAAGATGGAGTTGCGACGTCAAATGCTCTACAATGAGCATGTCGGTCGACGCAATGTGAATGACCTTCGTAATGTCAATGCGATGCTGTTAGAACACATCATTAGCAAGAACCCCGAGATCAAGATGCTGGAGCAAGAAATTAAGATGAAAAATGTACCAGTAGAAAGTTCATCACCTACGACCAACACTTCCAAGTTACACAAGAATGGAACCCTGCGAACACTAGCACTACTTCCGACCAAGACGAGTACTCCACGACAAACGTTGCGTCTACAAAGTTTAAGCCAAGTGAGTTCCACTACTCACGAGGAACTCTCTACATCCAAAACACTTTGTGATCCGCCTACGTTTTTGGAATCGGGAGATCTCAAGATGGACAAAACTTATCTCGAGAACGAGCTTTCCATTACTTGTCCGACACCTTCATCCGCTTCTCTTCGTCGCAACATCCGAAATGGAGATGTTCGACAACAAATTAAAACCGAGTACCAGATCGCACAACAAGCAGCTGCTACTCGTGCGACGCTTACTCGGAAAGCACGAGAAATGTATATTAACATGGAGGGGGTGCGAACGCGTCATACTACCCATCGACCATTATCTGCTGACGGAATTGACCAAGTTGGAGATGCACTCGAAGCATCCGAATTTCTAAAACGTCATTTTTCACCTTCAACACTTGCTGTGCGTCCTCAAACAGCCCCAACTCGTGTACTAACCAGCAACAGTAGTGTTGAACGTATTGGACTACGCCACCAGAAGGAAATGGCAGCTCCCATTCAACATTTACATGGTTCCGCTTCCGAACCAGTACTTTCACAAAGTGATAGTTCTTTGATGGACTTTTCATTAAAAAAACCTAGCAACGGTGATGCAAGTCGTCGTAAAAGTTCATTAGACGACTTTTACATGGCGGAATTTCATCGCCATCATCAAGAACACAAAGAACGCGATCTCAATAATAGTGTTCCTGAAGATTCGATAGTGGATGAAAACCAAATACTGCGACCACTTTACAAGTTGCATGAGATCAATGACATTATCAACAAGGCTCAGGGATATTGTGACGGTGCAACCGGAGACCAACGACGTCAATCAATAAGACCAGGTACAGCCCCAACTGTAACACGAAGTAGTAATTCACAGCCACCTGATTGTCCTGCTGATGAAGTCATAAATTTTCATGAAAACAAAGTACTTCGCCAACATTTAGAAGACACGAAACATCGCATGCAAGATGCCATGCGTGATGATAAACAACCTCATCGACAGAATTTGCGAAGATTAAGACAACAAGCACACCAACAACAACAAAAACGACGAATGCACAGCTATTTGCAACAAAAACGACGTGAACTCACTACCAACATTGGCAATGTGTTTAAAGGGTTGCAAACAACGGATGAAAACGCTGAAGTTGGAGAATCAACTTTTGCTCTAGATGTCAATCGAAAACGACAACAACGATCGTCGACAACGGGGTTACTCAAAACCAAGTCGAAAACTTTGGATTCAATGTCACCGAAAATGTTGTCAGCAAAAAAGACATTTGGCATGTACAGTGTTCAAGAAGTTATGTCCGTGATTCGCCTCTTTTCGTCCATTGATGCTGATGGCTCTGGCAATATTTCAATGGACGAGTTGCTACAGTACAAATCTGTATTTGAAAAATTGGGCTACCATAATATGACATCCGTTTTCCAGACTATTGACTCGAACGGTGATGGCGAAGTGTCTCTGCGTGAACTACTTGCCACTTGTTTTCACTATGCTTCTAAGCAACAAATTGACGGTATGCTCCAACTCGCAAAAGTTGGGAGTGTCCGCACATTTCTCTTAGGTGAAAATGAAGATGATAAAACTTCGCGAAAATCGATTGTTGGACAATTGCAACCGCAACACAAACATGAATTGATGGCAATTTTCCGAATTTTTGACCATAACGGTGATGGTGGTGTGAGTATGCAGGAAATTATGGAGGCACTACGGGTCGATGATGACGACATCATGGCAACTGTTATGGCCCGTGAGCATGATAAAACAGGGCAACAACATGGCAATCGATCGGATCCCGTGGTTTCAAGTGGTCTCACACGTGAGGACGTGGAAGAGATTTACCACGAATTCGATCGCGACAAGGACGCGACATTGGACTTTGACGAATTCGTGGAAGTCATGGCGAATCTCTACGCACACAAAAAGAAACCGAACTTGCGTCGATAATGAAATACCTGTCCTCTACCTTGGTACAGTTTGGCAACAGAGATAAGTGATCCCTTCATCGGGTAATTGATAAAGTGCCAGTCAAGTTGAAGTGGTCGTGATTAGCAACAGAGACAAGATAATGTGGAATCGAGCTTAAAACAGCTGAATCGTGTCAACATTGTAGTGGAATGCACGATTGAGAGTCGTAGACTGCGACAACATCCAACGTCATTGGACAATGCAGTAAATGCAAACTGGTTTGGTATTACGATATGGATTTTCCGATCATTCGCAAGGACGCGATGGCAACAAAGGATAAAAAGTTCATAAAGGTCCGCCCTGTTGCAACATTGGAAAGCCGTGGGAAACACTTCCACTCCACAGTCCACACGATTGTGTACATGTACCTTGAATTGCTTGAGTGAGCGATGTTCAGTTGCATTAGTTCCTTGTCACACTAACATGCAACAAACGTCCTTGGCAACGCAAGTAAAAGTTTGATCTCGCGCCATCAATCATCCACATGTAGAAATGCAAATTCGGTGAGTAGGCCATGTGGTTGTCGCCTTGTGTCTGGTAGATACCCCACCCATGACAAAAGTGTCAAACGCGAAAACGAATTCCAAAGTTGCCTACCCTTTTGTGAACACTCGTTCTCATGAGGTGGTGAAAATCTGGAGGGAATTAGGCAAACAGACACGATTGGTATTAAATCACACAAGCATAATCTCGACGGACAGTCGTGGTTTAGGTTAACATCTATCATCAAATCCACAGCCCAGCAAATCAATCATTTCCGAAATACCGTTGTACCCAACAGCCCGATGCCGCCACCTCTGACGCATTCAGCCCGGTGGTTCGAATGCACCCCGGGCGCCGCTGAAGAGGAGGCGCAGTGGCTGGCGGTTTTCGAGAATTTCGATGACGTGGAGTTAGGAGATGAGGTTGCTGGGCTCGTGCTTCCAGCACCAAAGGCAATTACGTGGCCGTGTGATGACGATTGGAGAATCGACATTGAGAACCCTTTCATAGATGATCAACCATCATCCATAGAGCAGGTGCTGCAGAGCGGAATCCCAGCCGATTCAAATGACATCGATGTTGACATGAGTGGTGGAGATGCTGATAACGATCTTTCGCTGGAGAACGCTACGACTAGTATCGAACCTATCGAACCGAATGAACCTCTCATAGATATCATTGAGATTCCGTCGTCCTGTTCAGACGAAGATAGCGACGACGACTTACCGTGCCAGCCGCGGCGCCGACTGCGGTCGTACAGGCTCATGGAAGACGAAGATGGTGATACCGAAATGGAGGGGACAGTACCAACAGTGCATGAGCCCCAATCACTAGCGCTACCTGACCCTCCTTTGTACCACCCCGTCACGAAGGAACGCAACATTGCGTGTGCAGGAGAAGAGTACGATTTGACTGTAGAGTGGGACGTGTGGGCGTTACTGGACCGCACGAACAAGGGCCTCCCTAATGAAGCTTACCTTGTTCAATGGAGTGACAAGGAACGTCGTTTCTGCGCTACGTGGGTGTTCACAACGACACTGTTTGAGGATGGATTTTCAAAGGAGATGAAGCGCATAGACGCGTGGAAAGACAAGTTCTCGAATCTTACGTACGCAGAGTTTAGCCACAAGTTTCCATCGACTTATACAGTTTCCAAGGATGCCAAGTGCTTTTTCAAAGCTATCCGCATAGCGTGTCATGTAATTGAAGACCCAGACCTGGTGCCACTTCAATTAATCGCCGAGTTCGAGAAAATTCTGGATCAAGAAGCGGGTGTTGAAGATACGAAAGAGGGCGTGACTAATGCTGACATCAAGAAGTTTTTGGCATTTCTGCGGATGAAGAAAGCACCTGTCGCCTGCAATGTCTTTGCGAAGAACAAACTTACAAGCTCGATCAACACGGTGCAAGCGCTTAACGACTACCCCCTTGATCCTGGCGTCTACGTGGTTGGAGCTTCGTGTCCGAAGAGAATGAGACACTGCTTTGTGCTACGCATTTACGAGGACAAACCACGAGACGTTTTTGATCGGTGGTACGAAGGTGGCGAAGATCACGAATACTACACCGAGCCACTGACTAACCTCAAATGGATTCGTCGCTGTCAGTTCATCCGCGCTTTCGCTCGTGTTGGCAAGGTACCACAGAAGAAATCGACGTGCAAGAAATTGAAAAACAACAACAAGCTAGCGTAAGGGTAGCTTTCGGAAATAAAGACAGTGTCTTCCCTTGCCATTTGTCTTCGTTGTATAATTGATATGCTTCGGTGAATTCACTGTATAATTAAACAAATACGGTACTCATAACAATAAAACGGTACACTTTTGTAGTACCGTAAAGCATCGTATCGTACCGTAACAGACGTAACAGTACTGAATTTATAGCAGCCATTCATTAACTATAGTTAAGTGTATACGAACTTGACCCAGGCATTTCATAATAACTCTTTTGATACGATGGACAGTCGCTTCTGGGTGTTTTGCTGGAAGTATGGGAATGCTAAGGTTAAGGAATACGTGTGGTCGCGACAGGACATACCACTTGAAGAGCGTAGTCAACAAGATGAACGTTTCTTCAAGGGCGGGCTTGGTAAACGCATGAGGGCAAGATTTTGGCAACACGGAATCACTAGCAACGATGATAGCGACGACGATGACCCGCGCGACGAAGTTGAGTTATTAGCTATGTGCGTGCGTGACACGGAACGAGAGATTTGTGCAGCCCCTGACTCAGTACTCCTCAAACGCGCTCGCCATGGATACATTCAGCGTCTGAAGAAAGCTCGTGATGAACGACTGAAGCTTCGTCGTCTGAATCAAAGAAACATGCTAAATGCAATGACCCACGCAGTATTGCTTGAGCGATTTACAGAAAGTGCGAAGCTGAACGGCGACGATACACCTGGGATAGTGTCAAAGGACAAAGCCGACCAAACCAGCTCAGACCAAAAAGCCTAGCCTCTAGGTAGCTTTTACATACGGATGTTATGAGGGAAATAGTAACAAGAGCAAGAATGGAAAATGCATTGAGGATAGTCTTCGCATTGACGTTACTTGACGTGTTACTCAAGTAAAAGTGCGTGTCCGACCGCACGGTTCCTTCCTTTCCTCGTACGTCTTCTGTTTGTGAAGCGTTTTTTTGGTTGTCTTTCCCCCGGAATTGGTCTTCCCGATGCACGTAGCGCTGCCAGTACATGAACACACATTCGATATTTGTACCACGAGCGGCACTGACAAAATTTACCTTCCATATCAACTCTCCATCCTCCGACTGGCTGCTCCATTGTCTCCATGTAATGTTTGTTACGCTTCCCCAGCCTTTTCTTTTCGTTTCCTTGGTCAGGTACTGGCAAGCGCGGTGGCGCACCCCGCTGGTACACATATGCTACGTGCGTTTCACTTGGTCCATCGAGCAGAAAATCCAATCCGTGCTTGTGTGGTTGGATAATACTGAGACGACCTTCACTAAGTAGGTATTTGTAGCGGTCCTGAAGCTCTCGGTTTGGCTTCGAATCTAGCGAAAACACAATTGTGCCCCTAGACCGATGACGACACATCAGAGTTAACTGTTCGACAAGAGCTACTAACTTCAAAAGTGTCCTGAGTGAGTAGTCTCTCTTGATTGCATTGTTGAACTGCTCCACTGGATTGTTTGTTTTTGCGAACCCCGTAGGCGTATGATAACAACCCCAGTTAGAAAACGGGGAGTCGATCCACTGTTTCTTGAAGTATTCAGTAAAGAATTTGAGTTGAGGGATCGCCGTCCACGCAACTTGGGCTGCAGCATACCGATCTGTAAACTCTGTAGTATCTCGAGCGTAGTGCATCAGATAGAGGTGCTTGAAAACCGTTGACACCACATCTGCTGGAAAACTTGATACTTTCTCTGCTATGTTCTTGACCACATGGAAAAAGCACATTAGGTACTTTACCATACCCTTGGTCTGACGCTTAGTAGATGCGATGTTCATCACCGCATTATACTGAGCTTTGTCGGCGTCTCCCATACAAAAATGGATGTTTGGGTATTTACCAGTGATTTCCTTGTACTTGTCGAAAAGTGATCGGAGAGCGATACCTATTAGCTGACCTGTCTGCTGTGATGTTACGAACATTGCCACCGGATGGAAGGAACGGGACTGATCGGAGACACCGACGACGAGGACTGGGTATCCCGACTGATCGAGTTTATAGGTAGTGTCAATGTGAAGTACGTAGTCTGTCGCGAACCGTAGCATTTTTACCATGTACGGCGTTGAAATTCCTACAATCGTTGGGTCGTGATCCGAGCCTTCGCCGATCGCAGGGGTTCCATTGGCATGCGTGTGGTATCCGAATGTAAAAGCAGTACCGTCTTCCATGTCCAAGGTGAACCTTGTTTTCTTTACTAATGCCACCATATCGTCCACAAGGTCGGTTTCGTTCATAGTCGTACGTTTAACATGACTGACAAACGTTTGAACTTGACGAAGAATTGGTGACTCTCCCTCTACGTGTCCGAAATGATCAAGAAGGTTGTTGTATATCCGATTCGGCTTCATTCTCATTGAAATCAATGGCTCCACGTACGATTTCATTTCTCGTGTGAGAGTCGCTTTGCGAGGTGATGCAATATCAGTGCGGTGCCTCCCATGCTGGTAAATATCGCTCTGTTGGGTTGCTTCGCATGTCATAATTTTTTGTCTCCATCGGCACGTTTCTCCTAGAAATGCCCCACAGGTTGACGACGTACATTCTAGTACTCGGTATCTCATCTTGTGGTTGTCAAAGTTGATGGAGCACAACTGACACCGCACTTTGTGGCTAGTAGGTGTCCGAAATGAGCGACAACGATCCAGCCATCCATTGATTTGGTTCTGGTCTTGCTTGGTGGCCACACTAATCCATACATATGGAGGTGTCATCGAGTGGTGCTTGTTGTGTGGGAAGGGTGGGTTATTCAACTGTGTGTTGACCACTCAATCAAATCAAAATAACAGCGTCGGTGTATTTCTTAGAAATTAAAGTAATTCTGATGCACAGGTGATAATTCGTAGTACTTAAATGTGATTTGTTGGACCCAGTGTGCTCGCACATTACTTTGTCCATGGTAATGCATATCTGTCTGTAGAGACAGCGTAGTGTCTGAGTGTTAGCCTCTCTATGCGACGACTCTCGATTTGTGCCTGTTCCAATGGTGCTCTCTGAAAATCTGTGGAGCCCACGCGTTGAGCGTCTCAGCAGCGCTCTCTCGCAGGATGCATCTAGAGGATTTAACCCCTCCGAGCAGACGACAGGTGTGCCATCTTGCATCGATTTGTCATTACGCACATGTATTATGGACGAATCATTCTGTTGCAACAGAATCAATGCCGTTGCAGTAAAGACACTTTCCTAGTCTATCCGAAATGACAAATTTGCATTTCGAGCCGCTTTACCATCTTGAAAATGCTCAAGGCAAAGCCCAAGCACAGGAGGGAGGGCAAGTTGCAACGTCCGATCCTGTTGATCTCCCATCGATTTGCCTATTGTCTCCCCTCAACCCGACATGAACAGACGATGTTAGTTCTCGAACAAAAAAGTGCAAATGCACGAGACACCTCTGTCGTCCCCACTCTCCATCTTGCCGACTGAAACACAGCTCGAAGTTCCAGGCATGAGTCACCGTTTTCCAATTCAGGAAGAGGTGTTTCCACCTTTGCAATTGTCTGAATCTGCCAAGGACAAATTTATCAATACAGCATTAATGCAACTTACCAGATCATTGCGTGACTACGACAAGTACCAGAAATGGCAAGCGTCGAGACCACCGAGTCTTCGGTATCAACTTCATCCAGCAATGTGGAAACCTGTGAAAACTTGTGAACAACTCACCGTTTATCGACGAGTACCTGGTGATGATGCAAAAGTTACAGCACCAACAGGAGGAGCTAGGAGACGAGCACGAAGTAGAACACTCGAAGCCATGAGATTAGCTGCAGCAACAGGTGCTGACTCAGTCTCATCGGCACCAAAAGAGTCCGTCACAGATTCGTCCTACCCATTCCCTAATCGAGGTTCCGGTCCTTCGACTACTTGTGAATGGACAATGCCAACACTTCTCCAAGTTGGAACTATCGAAGGGACATTGGACGATGTTATGTACGGATCCTCTTCATTCGATGCAGTGGGGACGTTAATCAAGTCGTCGTATACACAAGAAGAAGTTGTGGACGCAGAAACGTTGTATGAATTACAGGGTCCCACTCCTGAAGAACCGTTTCGGTTCCTTGGATTGAAATGGGTCGTCAAGTCCACGTCAACATCAGTCAAAGCGTTCGTCTGGCCACGTGATCTCACTTTTATTACAGCTACAGGTATTTTAAATCGTCAAGGAGGTGAACGTGTGGGCTATCACTTGATGCATTCGGTTGATCTTGGAAAAGGTTACGGTCCTCTCGAAGGAAAGCGGATCGTTCGTGGTCGAATCTCTTCGTGTTTTCTCTATCGTCAGACTTCATCAAGCACAGTGGATGTGTATATGAAGACGAACTTTGAACCGAATGGTTCGGTACATGAAAGTGTTGCTCTCCTTTCAGCAGCTAACAGTCTCACGTATTGCTTAAAGTCGGCATTGTGTGCTCAAAACAAGAAATTGTCATGGCTACTTGCCCACCCCAAGACTGGTGAGACTGAGGCTGGATCTGCTAGACCAAGCGCTGTGCGGATCAAGAAACGCAACGACTGTGGGGTTTGCACGAGACCAATTGGCCCGTTCTCAAGAGCGCACACTTGTCGTGTTTGCAGTGCTCGTGCATGCTCCACGTGCTTTGTGAAGAAGAAATTAAGCTTCCCCGGTCAAGGGTATAAGACCATCGAGCAGCGCTCTGTTGCAATCTGTACGCATTGCCTCACACACGCACGAAAGCTTGACTCGATGGACATCGCGAAACAGGAAATTACCGAGCGACAGCAATTGAATCGGCGACGTGGCACACTGCGAGGAACGGAAGCGTCTACGCGCAGTATTCGTAGCCGTAGCAACAGTCGACCAGTCATCAATAAGCACCGTCGTGGCACTGTCAGTGGACCTACACACAACGAAAGAGAACAGATGAAGGCCGAGAATGAGAAAGTATTCCTCACTGCTCCTGTTCGGAGGGTAAGTCGGACACCACGACAAATTCAGTCTCAGAGGAAGCTGGATGCAAATGCTAAACCAGCTTGGGATTATAACTCGGAGACTGAAGACAACGACGATGACGATAATACTGTCGTAAGTTCCAATGCGGTGTTGCTACCATTGGACTCCCGCAAAACGCGTGCGAGAAGTAACAGCAAGAAAAACGTTGCGAAACCGAAGACTAATACATCGACTCCTGTTGCTGCACATCGAGATGTGTGGGACGTTGATTCCGATGCTGAGGACGAAGACGACTACGATTGCTCTGTAGTGAGCTCGCAGGCGATGTCTATGCAGCCAGAGATACCGATACTTGGTGATCTTCCTGAAGCTGTGGTGCAGTACGCTTGGGGAGCTATTGTACCGTCTCCAACCAACAAAACTTCATCAAAGTCGTCAGCTCCTTGGCCGTCACCCCCATCATCGCCACTACCCTCTCCGACACCATTGCCAAAGGAGACAGAAGTGACGTGGCCATCGGCTGAAGGTGAACGAGCGAAAGTGTGGACACCACCCGTTTCACAACCCACGACGATCCCTCGTATCCATGCAGGTGCTTCGACCCAAGAAGTTTTGGCTCAGTTTGCAGAGCTTTGCAATGCCGCCGAGAACGTTTATCAGGCTGCTAGAAAGCACACCATCACACACCTGGACCCGACAGTACTACCTACGCGTCAACCTAACACCAGACTCGACATGAGTGCGTTGGATTAAAGAAATAAAGAAGTTAAATGAACTACCTATAAATCTTCTTGAACTATAACTGCAACATCCGCGTAGCCATATCCAAAAATGTAGCCATTTCACCACTGGAACCGTCTCGTCACACTTTCGAGCAAACATTTTTATTTTCGTTTTGTTTTTCTTGCAATAAATGTCACCACACACATTAGGGTGTAACGCCAGTTAGCACTAGCTTAAACTTGGTAGGCCTGGAGAGTTGCAGGAGCTCCAAAGTGAACTTGGTCACACTTGAGTTGCACCGCCATTTGACGAATGGCGCTGGCACTACGCACACAGCCCATGACACGGTCATCCTTGGCTGAACCAGCAATGTCGAGACGCTCGCGGATTTGCATCCTCACACGAGCCACACGTTGAG
Source organism: Phytophthora palmivora (assembly GCA_008079305.1). Taxonomy (NCBI): domain Eukaryota; phylum Oomycota; class Peronosporomycetes; order Peronosporales; family Peronosporaceae; genus Phytophthora; species Phytophthora palmivora. The sequence goes on along the minus strand of VOQZ01001031.1, from coordinate 63,202 downwards.
CCACCCAAATGAGGCAACACACGAAAAGAACGAGGAAAATGATAAACGCAGTGAAGTTGCCGTGGAAAAGGTTGAGGAGCGTCAACACCAGGAACAGGATGCGCCCAGTATACGCAATCAAGTCAACGGAAAATCCAAGGCCGCAAGTGTTAAGCCCAAGACGCGTCTCCAGTTGCGATAACGGGATACATGGGCAACAGCACACCCACCAATAGTAGGCCGTGCGCAAGTCAGCGTCATGCAAGTCCACAGTCCACACGTTCATGCGCAGACCGTTGGGGTCGAAGTCTGCGCCCGCCGTCTCGGGCGTCAAGCCCTTGTTGTCGGGCGTTAGGACGGTCACGTACTCGCTGGGGCTCTCGCCTACGAAGCCAGGCTCAGTCGCGGGCGTTGGAAGAGGGAGTTGCGTTTGCTTCTTCTCGGCCATGGTGTTGCGGTGCCCTGTCGCTTTAAGTGGTGTTATACGAGGTCCAGTCGCTTTAGGCTATTCTCGAGCTCCGCGCGCTTGCCGGTGTATGTGGAAATGAGGCAGATTACGGATGCGAAAGGGGTACATTTCCGTGGATGTATAAACCAGCGACACGTTCCTGCAGTTCTGTATTTTTTCTCGAATCCGATGGATCGACTTGAGCAGTTGCATAGTGATGTGAATAGAAAAACCTGTGAAAATAAATGGTGCAACTGTTGACAAAGATCGGCGACCCTTCTTCAATGGGTCGTGCCCAAATCAACACTTTCTCGTGGGAAGTGGTTGATTTGCATGGACGGTTGCAGCTGCCAGCCACCATGCTGGACACTGTCCAGGACTCCACATCGCGTGACATCCAACCACGAGCTGGGATGTACATTGTATGAACCCTTCAGCGATATACATGCCTTCGTCCCGGGTGACGTCTTGGTCTGCCTGTAGTGACCAATGTTGCCATATCAGCACAGTGACACGTCAATTTTTGGCTGACGGTTGACAAATCAGCCTCTAACCACGTATAAATTCCCACAACTCTATCATCTTGATCTCAGTATGATGTGTGATATTTGCATGCATCACATTTCACGGTCCACACGCTCAAACTTCAAACAGATTCCACGTGAATCCTCATCACTATGAGCGGACCTCGATCAACGCAGCCCCAGCTCGTGGCGCGTCTCCGTGAGCTTCTAGCGCACGATGACATCTCCGTGATGCCCTGCTGCTTCGACGGCCTCACCGCCAAGCTCATTGAACGCGCAGGCTTCAACGTAGCGTTCATGACAGGCTTCGGTGTTTCTGCAGTTCACGGTCTGCCAGACACGCAACTTTTATCCTTTGGGGAGATGGTTCGCAGTGCTGGCACCATCTGCGAGTCTCTACGCAACGTGCCATGCATTGGAGACGGAGACACTGGCTATGGCAATGCCATGAATGTCAAAAGAACAGTTACTGCCTATGCTCAGGCGGGAATGGCCGGTATCATGCTGGAGGACCAAGTGTCCCCCAAACGATGTGGACACACAGCTGGCAAGTCTGTTGTCTCACGAGACGAAGCATTTGCACGTGTGAGAGCAGCTGTGGACGCTCGTCGAGAAGGACAATTTGACATTGTCATCATGGCAAGAACTGATGCCAGAGGGACCCACTCTCTTGATGAAGCTATTGCCAGATGCAAAGAATTTGCAACACTTGGCGCTGATATAACATTTTTAGAAGCGCCACAATCGGTAGAGGAAATGGAAACGTACTGTAGGGAGGTCCCTGGACCGAAGATGGCCAATATGGTGGAAAATGGCCTCACCCCGGTTTTGTTGCCGGAAGAGCTTGGGAAAATGGGTTACAAGCTGGCGGCGTATCCGATCACGTTGCTTAGTGCCAGTATTAAAGCGATGGAGGAAGCGCTGAGACTGCTTAAGTGCCAGACGAAGGGAGAGAAGAAGGAGGGAAACAATGCCACACCGAGTGCTGAACTGGACAATTTGCTGTGTGATTTTGCACATGTGAAAGATGTTGTGGGGTTTACGGAGTACTATGCCGAGGAGAAGCGTTACAAGGAGATGTAAAGCTCAAGACGTGAATGAGTGGCAAAAACGACACAATGATGCAAAGCAAAAATACATCAACCGGATCGTCAAAGCTGTTGCGTGAGTGTTGCAAGAAGCACTACTTTTCATCTGAGGCATCAAGTGAAATTACTCACATGCTTCAACGTTTACCACTATATTAGTACTTCCAGTAAAACGAACTAAGCAAGACCACTGTTTCTCCACTACGGACCTTTAAAGTATTGTGTTAATGTTGCATCGGCATCTCCAGATGGTGTGTCCTGCTTCAATGCTTCGTTTTCATTCTGCTCATACTGGCAGTCGCTGGCCACGTTTGATGCAATATTTCCCATGTGTGATAGTCTCAACAACGGAGTGAGCAATGCACACCCGAAGATGAACAATGACATGTAAAATAATCCTGGGTGGTACGAACCGGTGATGCGGAAGATAACTCCGAAGAGAGCACCACCCATATTTCCACCTGCACCAACCAAGCCGTTTACTGTACCTGTATGCTGCTCGTTCAAGTAGGGGACGATACCGTACGTCGAACCACCAGTAGCTTGGGCAGCAATGGCAATGAGCACATAGAGGGCGATGCAGAGGCCGAGTGAGTATGATTTACTCAATGCCATCACAAGTGATCCGAGAATGCAGAGCAGTATGATTTGGGTATACTGACGCCCACGCATGCCCAATCGGCGGTTCACAGCATCTGACGTTAAGCCACCGAGGGCTCGGGCGAAAATGTTCATGAGGCCAAATGAAGATGCAACAGTAGCTGCGTTCGTCTTGGTCAAGACTGAGCAAAACTTGCTATTAGTGCAACCTTTCTTGGTGAACTCTTTGTAGAAGTAGAGTGCACCCATGTTGTTGAGTTGCAACTCAGTGCCGAAAGCTGCAGCATAATTGGCAACCATGATCAGCACGTTCGGGTCTGACAGCACGACCTTGAACGACTCAAGCAAACTCGGACGCTCCAGTTTCTTCTTTGTAGTTTGCACATCGGTAGTTCCCCCTAGTTGCAGCTCTGTTTGACGCTTCTTGTCCATAAGTTCCTGGAAATCTCCAGTCGGGCAACTATCCACCGCAAAGCGGATCACGACACTCATGATAACTATCAGGACCGCTGGTAAAGCAATGGTGATGCGCCATCCAATGTCTTCTGACACGTGACCACCTGACGTGATCACTTTGAACACGAACGGTAGCAATAGAAATGCAAAACCAATACCTGAGAGACCTATTCCTCCCGTAATGGCATTGGCCGCACCAGCCACATTACGTGCAAATGTGATCGTCGTCCAATATTGACTTGAGACGAAGACGCAACCCACAAGACCAATGAAGAATCTCACGGCGATCAACGTTGTGGCCGAGTTAACAAAGGACGCAATGATAATCGGGATGGCTCCAAGCCATAACACGGTACTTTGCACCAACTGAGGACCATACCGGTCCAGCAACGGCCCCGATGCAATTCGTGAAAAGATGGTGCTTGCTGTACTGGCGATGTCAGAGGTGAGCACCTCACTGTCGGTTAGATGAAGTTGCGTCTTGATCACTGGCATGAGAGGTGGAATAGCATACCAACCGAAGAAACCCGTTATGGCTGACATCCACGACAAGTAGAAGATGCGCATGTGGGGGCGTAACATGCTGCTTGGTTTGATGGTTGTGGCTCTGTCGAACTGTTTGGGGTCCACTGGGAGATCGTAGGGCTGTTCCTTCGACGCATCGTCGTGTCTGTTTACTTGGACGAAAATGCAACGTGGAGATTCATCGGGTGAAGGTAAACGCGAAGAGAGTTCTCGGATCCGAGGGGTTAATTGAAGGGAACTCAGAGATGCCTGTCGCGTTGGACGGAAATGTGGCGAAGACTCCATTGTAATAGGACAATCGTCACGACAGTGAAAATTACGAAATGAGCGAAGAGGAGACACGAAAGCAGTTTGTCGAAGGCAAGTACTAGACGACGAGCACTAATGCCCCAATGCCCCCAACCATTTTCGATGACTCAGAGATAACTGCAACCTCGTCTGGGCACCAGAAAAGCACTTCACTTCAATATGTGTCGGCAAACTGGATGATGGCAAGGATTATGCGTGCCGGTGAGAGCCGCTTCTTTGCACACTGGCTTCAACTTCAGTTTTAAATGAGTGGTCATGCACCAGCACCACACAAAGAGATGACACGCTAGCAACAAACGCCGCCGTGATGTCGACTGTACTGAAAACATGCCAACTAATGCGTAAAAAATGAGCTTGGTGTTGCCTAGTCGAGTTACCAACATCCCGCAAAGCGTACGTAGACGAACTTGACAGCCACGAGACCTATGTTTCATCCCAAATACCTGCGCGCTCAAAGAGAATTGATGAGTAGTAGAAGACAGTATTGATACCCGTTCGTTGCTGTACCTGTGGAACATCGATAACTGTCAGTAGTTGCTGAAGGAGCATGGGTGATACTACCTTGGATGGCTGCATGATTTTGGTGGCGTCGATAAAGCGGTGTACACGTCCAGCGACGAGCATCCATATGATGGAGGAAGTAGCTTGCGCTATTGAACCGGTAAGTATAGCCTATAATTTATAGGCAATTGGACAGCATACTACGCTTACGGTCAAACTTGTTTGAGAAGTGCCCGATCACGAAGGCGTTGATCATACCTCCCAGGATCCAGACACTCACGAGTCGTTGATGTAACTTTCGGAGTCATCACAACTTGGTTGTAGCCGCTGACACTGCTCGTTGACCGTGAAGGTACATCCGTGATTCTGATTGCTGCCTCAAAGTGATTTGAATTTTGATGGACTTTTCAAGAGCAGTGCCCTCGATTGTCTACTTCTAGGTAGTTGGTGACTTTGGAAATCTGTCGTCGACGACACCAATCACTTGCGACCACGTCAGAAACGGTGTTGGTGCTCTTGGCAACGGAGGACAGTCTGTACAGGCACATATTGCTTGCATACCACAAACAGAAATTGGGAACAAGAACATGTATTTTTCGAGTACGACAGACCACAACACGCGACAAACAGCAGTCAGTCAGACTGAAGATCATCCTACGACTTTTACACTGCCTCCATCTTGCCACAAAACATTCATTAGCACGAACAAAACGTCACAACGAGCTCGAATTGAGCCAGAAACTCATTCGGTACGCAGCTTGCGGTACTGGGACGTTGCACCGGCATTCGCAGTAGCACTCGCGCTTGCGGTGGCACCAGCGTTCGCATTGGCAGCCGTACCACCACTCACGTCGGCATCGACCCCGCCAACACCAACACCATTGTAACCATCAACACCTCCGACATTAACGCCAACACCACCAACACCGACACCCGGTCCATACCACCCTGCACGGTTACCGTACAGATTGGCACCAACTCCGGCACCAACCCCAGCATCAACTCCAGCACCAACTCCAGCACCAACTCCAGCACCAACTCCAGCTCCACCATAGAGACCAGCACCGAGCAAACCGAACGTTTGAGCAGCCTCGTTTTCAGCGTATGTGCCGCTCGAGAGGACCATGACGGCGAAGCCAAAGGCGGAGATCTTACTGCTGATGTTGAACATTGTTGTTGAGAATGAGATTCTTAGAGTAAGAGAATCTTGATTGGAATAGCTTGTGCGGCCACAGTGAGGTTGAGGTGAACTCGAAAGAGGAAAATCGGAAATGATGTCTGAATGCTGTCGCAAAAGAATATTTTCCTGATGAATAGTGCACCAAAGGCCAAAGCGCGATACCAAGTGACTGAATATCGTGACAGCAATGATGACCATCAGCTTCAATCATTCTGCAGATGAACAGTACTGTACGATCCGCCTCGAGATATGCGGACTGCCAGACGGCGAAATTATTTCGTGCGTTCCCCCTTCAAGTAGCCACCATGTGTGTTGACCATAGCGAGGTGCCACATGTATGTCCAAGTTCAGCTGTGGGTGTTTACCCCCTTCACATAGCGGGTTCGTCGGAGTAGATTTTGTGCTACTAGTTCGGATGTGATACGTTGCTGTTGCAGCGACGAGTTGATACAAAGAGTTATACTAAAACGATTATATTGGAAAATGTATGCTGCGAGTTGAAGTGGATTTCATGGTCACATCTACTTTTTGTCGCCGTAACAGCAATAGCACGAAATCTACTCCGACGAAAACCCGCTATTTGAAGGGGATAAATACCCACAGCTGCACTTGGACATACATGTGGCTCCTCGCTATGGTCAACACACATGGTGGCTACTTGAAGGGGGAACGCACGAAATAATTTCGCCGTCTGGCAGTCCGCATATCTCGAGGCGGATCGTACAGTACTGTTCATCTGCAGAATGATTGAAGCTGATGGTCATCATTGCTGTCACGATATTCAGTCACTTGGTATCGCGCTTTGGCCTTTGGTGCACTATTCATCAGGAAAATATTCTTTTGCGACAGCATCTCAGACCTCATTTCCGATTTTCCTCTTTCGAGTTCACCTCAACCTCACTGTGGCCGCACAAGCTATTCCAATCAAGATTCTCTTACTCTAAGAATCTCATTCTCAACAACAATGTTCAACATCAGCAGTAAGATCTCCGCCTTTGGCTTCGCCGTCATGGTCCTCTCGAGCGGCACATACGCTGAAAACGAGGCTGCTCAAACGTTCGGTTTGCTCGGTGCTGGTCTCTATGGTGGAGCTGGAGTTGGTGCTGGAGTTGGTGCTGGAGTTGGTGCTGGGGTTGGTGCTGGGGTTGGTGCCGGAGTTGGTGCCAATCTGTACGGTAACCGTGCAGGGTGGTATGGACCGGGTGTCGGTGTTGGTGGTGTTGGCGTTAATGTCGGAGGTGTTGATGGTTACAATGGTGTTGGTGTTGGCGGGGTCGATGCCGACGTGAGTGGTGGTGCGGCTGCCAATGCGAACGCTGGTGCCACCGCAAGCGCGAGTGCTACTGCGAATGCCGGTGCAACGTCCCAGTACCGCAAGCTGCGTACCGAATGAGTTTCTGGCTCAATTCGAGCTCATTGTGACGTTTTGTTCGTGCTAATGAATGTTTTGTGGCAAGATGGAGGCAGTGTAAAAGTCGTAGGATGATCTTCGGTCTAACTGGCTGCTGTTTGTCACGTGTTGTGATCTTTCGTATTCGAAAATACATGTTCTTGTTCCCAATTTTTGTAAGATTTCCAGCCATTTTACTACACGTAGCAATAACAAGAACTGGCAAGTTACCACTCGCTACAAGCGACAGAGGGCCGAGTTCGATTTTAAGATAGATAACGCAATTTATCCTTCGTGATCGTGATATCGTCGGTCTACCAAAGTACATGCAGAAAACTTGCCCTGATCATAAATTTTGTGTTTGAGATATTCGATTCGAATTAAATTTTCATGGCTCCGTCAGCGATGCAGACTCGACACTTTCGTTAGTGATCATTGCACATTCAGGATCACCTTCGCGTTTCACACGTTTAGTTTCGCGTTTGTCCTCGCCTTCGTGCACTCGTTGTTGTGATGCAGCATTGCCATTCTCAACACTACCGTTGGAATTGATACCTGTTGTCGGCTGCTGCTCCAGTTGTGCCTTTGCAACGAATTTTGAGATAGTCGCTGAAGTTTGCCGACGCAACACGTTCTTATGCTTTCGACCCTTGAAATGAAGCTTCATATCCTGCTCACTTAGTAGCTGGATCTTGCACGTCTCGCAGAAAAACTCGGGCTTGCCAGCGCGATTGTTGCGAGCTTTCGGGGTCTCACCCTCCATTGAGTGAACTGACTCAGCGTATCGGTCATGTGCTCCTGGCAGGGTTGTTAGCGTCTCGGATGATTCCTGTTGAGGCTTTTTGGTCTCTTCCAGTGCCGCAGCCTTCGCCCTGAATTGATCCTGGTACTGGTTGTAGGTATTCTCGAGATCCCAAAGCGAGTACATTTGCAAGCCATTCCTTGTCGCAGCAAGTTCAGGTACAGTAACGACATGTGCACCTTTTGCATACCCGTAATTGTTGCCACTTGTGTACGCGTCCTCCATCGAGCTTGGAATCATACGCATGATATTGTACTTGGTGTTCTGGTATACGTTATCAGTCTCAGCAGCAGCGTTCAGGTAGTCGCGCACGACTTCGTCCACAGGCAAACGACCCTCCTTCCGAAAGATGGACGGATTTGCAAGTGCACCGCGAGCGATGAGAAATGAAGATGCACTAGATATCTTGCGCAGTTTGTCAATATCCTCATACATGAACACGTCGCCATTTGCAAGTACAGGAACCGATAGAGCTGATACAACAGGAGCCAATCTATCCCAACTCGCCTTGTCGTGAGGGCGCTCATGGATCTGTCGCATGTGCACGCCGACGGCGTAGGCCCCAGCATCTTCTAATCGCTTCGCTGTATCGACCTACACGATTGAAAATAGTAAGTGCGTGAAGCTACAACAATTGAATACGACATTCGTACAGTGTCTTGAATCTCGGGTAGCAGGCGAATCTTGCACGAGACTGGAATGTTCAGGTTGCGACGCAATGTTTTCATGATCTACATATTATTGACAATCTCGTCAGTTGGCAACACAAGAAAAAAAGAGAGAACAAACTGACATCGCAAGCCACTTCAGGTTTTCGCAGTAACGCTGCACCCATTCCACCCTGGACGGAGAAATGCTTGGGACAGCCCATGTTAATATCCACAGCAGCCACATCCCGTGCACTGAAAAATAGCCAACAGGTTAGACACCATCACTGTAATCAAAACATGTAGAATAGCACGAACTCACACTGCCTCCGCCGCCTTGAGTGCCAGCACTGCGTCAGCTGTTCCAATCTGGAAAACCACCTTACCAGCCTCCTCCGGACACGTCCGGAACACGACCGAGTCGCCGTTGCGACTGACAAAGTCCACTGAATTGACGACCTCTGTAAATATTTGCAAACAATGCACATTGTCAGCATGAACGGAATTGTCGGAATCCATGAAAACATAAAATGATGAATAAAAAATATGGGTTGTCAATTGCACTAACACCCAATTATACCATTAGGTACACGAACAGCAGAAATGATGCGTTTGTCGACAATTTCTTCCCCGTAGACGAGGTCAGCGCCGTAGCGCAACGACAACAGGCGCAACGGAAGAGTACCCTATTGAAAATTGATATTACTCGGTGGTTAGAGCGAAGTAGACAGTCGTACTGGATGCAATCAAAGCGGGAGACACGTACGGAGCGAACCATAGGTGACAAACATATTTTGTTCTCGTACAGCTCCGACATGGTGACGTGGATTCGATTGAAGGAATTCTGAGCTCGTCGTCCAGTGCTTCGATGTGTGTCAAAACGATTCACCTCGTTTAATTACCCGTTAGTAACAACTTTTGTAAGTGTTTTCATAAGTAGCACGTCTGATAGATACTCAATAAAGATACTTACTTGAATTGTGGCCATCTTTTGCAATTGTAGCTGTATTTTTAGCTTCAACTTTGGTAAATATAACCGAAATCGTGGAGTTTTAACTCGATCGCCACAAGACTCATCGCTAGACATCCATGAGGAAGTATCGATTAGTGGCCAAGAAGGGTGAAGGCACGTTCTCTGAAGTGCTCAAGGCCCAAAATGTGAAAGACAATAAGTTCCACGCTATTAAGTGCATGAAAAACCACTTTGAGAGCATTGACCAAGTGAACAACCTGCGTGAAATTCAGGCTCTACGGAGGTTGTCACCACATCAACACATTGTGAAATTGGAGGAAGTACTATACGACCAACCTTCGGGTCGACTTGCACTGGTCTTCGAACTCATGGACGCCAATCTGTACGAGATGATTCGCGGTCGACGGCACTACCTCAAGCCTGATCTCGTGCAGTCACTCATGTACCAACTTGTTAAATCACTCGATCACATGCACAATAAAGGCATTTTTCATCGTGATATCAAGCCAGAAAATATTTTGGTGGAAGACAACAGTAAACTCAAACTTGCAGATTTTGGCTCTTGTCGTGGAATTTACTCGAAACAGCCGTATACTGAGTATATTTCCACGCGGTGGTATCGAGCACCGGAATGTTTACTTACCGACGGATATTACGGACCGGAAATGGATATGTGGGGTGTTGGCTGTGTATTCTTTGAGATCACATCACTCTATCCACTTTTTCCAGGCTCGAACGAGCTTGATCAAATCCACCGCATTCACAAAATCTTAGGTACACCAACACCGGAAGTACTCGAGATTTTCAAGCGCAAAGGAGCCTCTCACATTGACTTTAATTTTCCCAAAGAAGATGGTACTAGTATTACCAAATTGATTCCGCATGCATCACCTGCAGCGATCGATCTCATGCACAGAATGTTGGCGTATGACCCAAGTAAACGCATGAATGCACGCGAGGCGTTGAGGCATGACTACTTCAAGGAGATCCGCGAACTTGAGGAGGCAACATTGCGTGCTCAGCAGCAACCACAACAACACCATGTAATCCAACCTCAGCAACAACCGTCGGGAGGAATTCCAGCAACCTACAAACAGCGCAAGGTAAATGATCATTCCGATGACAAAGTTCCGCTACCAGCAATTCAGAATGGGTACGCTGCTAGCTGCTTGGATGGTTGTTAAAGCGAAGAGCATGGCACTTACTTCGAAGTATTACTATATTGTTTTGCACATACAGATCACATTGTCCACAGGCTTCGAACGACATCAAAGTGTACGACGCAAGTGAAGATGAACTACCTCCAATCAACAACGTTGCGGGCGGAAGAGTTATGGGAAACATCGCAAAGGGCAAGACCAATAAATATTCAAATACCATCAAAAACGGCAACAACAACAAGATTGGTGACAGTCATGGTGGGGGATCGTTGTACCCTGGAGGTATTTCTTCGATGTCGAAGCAGACGAAAGGTGGCATTTCAAGCCGATCAGCGTACCAGGACGTCAAGAGCCGGAAGAATGTGATCAACGTTGCGCTGAAGAAGACAATCCCGTCGGCAAGATCGAAAAAAATCGTTGGTAGCTCCGCAGCGTATGCAGACGTCTCAGGTACGAGCTAGCTCAATGCAATAACTTCAGGACGATATACTAATGAATTATCACAGGCTCCAAGTCGCGCCGGATGTGAATCACCACAATTTACTACTAGTAGTTCATATAGCTAGGGATCTTGTAGCTTCAGTACGCCTCCATGTACTATTCGATCGGTTAAATCGTTTCTGTTGTCTGAATCTCCATTACCTATCTTAGAGTATTTCCACACAAGAACAGGATCGATATGCTTTATTACATCAACAAAGCAGAACGCAATGAAATTTGCTTAGTACCAAAACCTAGAATGCATGCTTAGAGCTGGCGATGAAGGTTCCGAGCTGTCAGGAAAACTAGGTACATGAATTACTCGGGAGGAACTTAGTCGCGACGGTTGTTGCGAGGTTTGCTGCCACCCTTGTTGTTTTGGAGTAGAGCAATGAGAATGCGCACGAAGATGGACATCAGATCTGTAAAACGGCAACCAAGAACGTCAGCAACTACAAATAATAACCCCTCTTAAACTAGAGAACGCACCCATGAACAGGTCGAGCGTGTGCTTGAGGACGTCCTTGTCACCCGTGCTGGCCTTCTCGATGATCATCTGTGTGTCGAACACCACGTAGCCGCAGAACAGGAAGAGTCCGCCATACTATAGATACAAAAGCAATTAGCTTCGTCACATCAATATTCCCTAGAATTCTGCTGCAAGTACCAGGTTGAGATTGAACAGGAACGACGAGTAAGCGAAGAGGTTCAGCACGCTCGACAGGAACAACACTGATAGCGTTGAGCTTAGGATGCCTCCCAGGTACAGGTACGAGCGTCGGGTGGCTACATCACCAACCAAACACAAAGTAATCAGCATTAGCTCCCTAGTAACGAGCAATAATGGTAATAAACAGCTCCACTCACCAAGGAGCGCACTTCCCGTGAAGCACATGAACACCAACGTCGTCAACAGTCTGTAGTACACACAGCACGTTAGTTTATTATAAGCTTCTACAAGAGTTATTGCGTCTTACAGGGCCGAGACGAGGATGCTCGGGTCTACTTGGATTGCTACAGCCACGAGTGTAGACACAGTGAGGCCCATAGCAGCTGAGATCGCCATGAGGATGCCGAAGCGTCGGTTGTAGTTCTGCACAGGCTCCAATAGAGCCAAATGGAGCCCATAGTGGTTACGAACGACGAACCCATGAACGACCAGCGCTCAGGCCCGAAAGCCAGCGTGACTGCAGCGCTCAGCATTGCGGACAATACACAGGCCGCCAGCGTCGCGTACACGCGGATGAGATGCTGCTGCACGTCCTCTGTGATGCCGCTGGTCTTCATCATCGTCGCCATGTTCCACTGCGGCGACGTTCGAGTCCCGAACATGTTCATCGTGGTCTTCCGCTTCTGGTCTTCTTGCAGTACCGTTTCTCTTGAGATTTGACACGGAATGTAGTGTATTACTGCTGGAACGACCTTCACGAAACAATTTGAGTGAAGACAGTGATATCAACGATACGGTAGTGTCCACGTCATCAGAATATTCTGGATTGATTATGTAGCCAATTACGTACAGTAGTGTCCTTCAATGCGAATGCCTCGTTTAGTTCATAAACTGGCATAATATCTATGTTACTTGCTGCTTTTGTACTAATATCACCTGTATCACTCGATACTATTGTAAACTTTGAAGAAACCAATTTGTGTAGTAGTACGGTAGCTTCAAGCGATATCTTGGTGAGGGAGGATTTCATCTCCATTTCCGAGGAAGAACAGTCCCAAGCACACGCCTCTAGGTGGGTCTCTCTGTCTCTATATCGACCGTAGACTACTCTACTGTCTTCTCCTCCTTATTGCCGTGTCATCGACTCGCTCCGAGTGCATGAAACGACGGACAAGACGCAGGATCTGGAGTCCATTGTGGCTGGAAACTGACGTCCTTTTGCATGCAAACAGCGCCGCGCTTGCTTTGATTCGGTACCTGGCGGAGACCAAGACAGCAACAAAAAACCTCAAAGATGGGTGACAAGTACGTCACTCTAATACACGCACTCATGAGGCAACATACTGATCTTGTACTCTTTGTACTGCAGCAAGGAAGAGTTCAAGGCTGGGATCATGGATCGCAAGCGGTCGCCTAACCGCCTCGTGGTGGACGAAGCTACGAACGACGACAACTCGGTGATTGCACTGAGCATGGCCAAGATGGAGGAGCTGCAGCTATTCCGTGGTGACACGGTCCTTATTAAGGGCAAGAAGGGCCATGACACGGTCTGCGTCGTGCTGCAGGACGAGACAGTGGACGATAACAACGTCCGCATGAACAAAGTGGTGCGCAAGAACCTCCGTGTACGTCTAGGCGACGTTGTGGGCATCCACACGTGCGGTGATGTGCCCTACGGCAAGCGCATCCATGTGCTGCCGATTGACGACACTATTGAGGGCGTGACCGGCAACTTGTTCGACGTGTACCTTAAGCCTTACTTCGTAGAGGCTTATCGTCCTGTCAAGAAGGGCGATCTGTTCCTCGTGCGTCAAGCTATGCACCCTGTCGAGTTTAAGGTCGTGGAGACTGAACCAGCTCCGTACTGTATCGTTGCTCCTGACACTATCATTCACTGTGAAGGTGAACCTGTGCGTCGCGAGGACGAGGAGAAGATGGATGAGGTTGGCTACGATGACATTGGTGGTTGCCGTCGTCAGATGGCTCAGATCCGTGAAATGATCGAGCTCCCTCTGCGTCACCCGACGTTGTTCAAGACGCTGGGTGTCAAACCCCCGCGTGGCGTGCTGCTGTATGGACCGCCCGGATCGGGTAAGACGCTGATCGCTCGTGCTGTAGCCAACGAGACAGGAGCTTTCTTTTTCCTGATTAATGGTCCTGAAATTATGTCGAAGATGGCTGGTGAGTCGGAAAGCAACCTGCGTAAGGCTTTCGAGGAAGCTGAGAAGAATGCTCCGGCTATCATCTTCATCGATGAAATCGACTCGATTGCGCCAAAGCGTGAGAAGACCAACGGTGAAGTGGAGCGCCGTATCGTGTCGCAGCTGCTTACACTGATGGACGGTCTGAAACAGCGTGCCAGCGTAGTGGTGATCGGTGCTACCAACCGACCTAACAGCATGGACCCTGCTCTTCGTCGTTTCGGTCGCTTTGACCGTGAAATTGACATTGGTGTGCCGGACGAAAATGGTCGACTGGAGATTTTCCGTATCCACACGCGTAATATGAAGTTAGACGACGATGTTGACCCGGAGCTGATTGCTCGTGACACTCAGGGTTTTGTGGGTGCCGATATGGCTGCTTTGTGTACGGAGGCTGCGCTGCAATGTATCCGTGAGAAGATGGATGTCATCGATATCGAGGACGAGACGATTGATGCCGAGATCCTGGACGCTATGTCTGTTACACAAGCACACTTCAAATACGCCTTGGGTGTGTCGAACCCGTCGTCGTTGCGTGAGACGACGGTGGAGGTACCTACAGTCACATGGAAGGATATTGGTGGTCTGGAGGGAGTCAAGCGTGAGCTCCTAGAGCTGGTGCAGTACCCCGTGGAGCACCCAGAGAAATTCGAGAAGTACGGTCTCAGCCCGTCTAAGGGTGTTCTCTTCTACGGTCCGCCTGGTTGCGGTAAGACGCTGCTGGCCAAGGCTGTGGCAAATGAGTGCCAGGCTAACTTCATTTCAATCAAGGGCCCGGAGCTTCTGACCATGTGGTTTGGTGAGTCTGAGGCAAACGTACGCGAGGTGTTTGATAAGGCCCGCGGTGCAGCTCCGTGTGTGTTGTTCTTTGATGAACTGGATTCTATTGCTCAACAGCGTGGCAGCAGTTCTGGCGACGCTGGTGGTGCTGGTGACCGTGTTATGAACCAGCTTCTGACGGAGATGGACGGCATGGGTGCCAAGAAGAACGTGTTCATCATTGGTGCTACGAACCGTCCTGACATTATCGATCCGGCACTCATGCGTCCTGGTCGTCTGGACCAGCTTATTTTCATCCCCATGCCTGACTTCGAGTCGCGTCTGAGCATTTTGCGCTCGGTGCTGCGCAAGAGTCCCGTGTCTAAGGAGGTGGATCTGAATTTCCTGGCACAGCAGACGGACAAATTCTCTGGTGCCGATCTTACTGAAATTTGCCAGCGTGCCGCTAAGCTTGCTATCCGTGAGAGTATTGCCCGTGACATGGAACGTGACCGCCTCCGTGCCGAGGCTGGTGACGAGATGGAGGATATTGAGGAGGAGGACCCGGTGCCTGAGATTACGCCGCGCCACTTCGAGGAGGCCGTGCGCAACGCGCGCCGCTCGGTCAGCGACCGTGACCTTGCCCAGTACTCGACCTTCGCACAGACGCTGCAACAGGCACGCTCACATGTGACTGCGGGCGGAACCTCTCTGGCCAACTTTTCATTCCCTGGCCGCAACATCAGCGCTGGTGCTGCTGGTGGTGCCGCTGATGCTGCTGTCGACGAAGACGAAGAGGACCTCTACAGCTAAGCGATACGATCTTGGAGCATCGCGAGCAAGCATTAAGAACCGACCAAAGCAGTTAGGAGCTTTGTCGAAAACAGCAGTGGGGAAGTTCTAGAAATCGCGAGCTCGCTAATCCTTTCTAATACACTATTGCTATGCTTGTTGACGTCCCCTCCAGTTGTTGTCTACTAGTACTTATCATCTACTATTAGTAGTACCGAAGCAAATAATTTGATCAGGTGGAGCAGTGAGCAATTTACTCGTCCATTGGATCCGTGAAACGTTAGATTTTAGGTACCGTACTCACGATCTCAATCAAATGTAACTATGAGAGAACGAAATCGACGGCAAGTCCAGTACACATTGTGTTGCAAATCCTGGCGATATAAACCTCATGAAATCAATTGTAGACTGCGACTGGAAAACTAGATGCGAGCTATGAAAATCTACATGGATTTCTACTTGAAGTGATACTAAAGCATCATCTTCCAGAAGGCAACTAGATGACCATCACTCTTCCTTTCCTTTCCACGCTTATGATTGGTTAATCAAGTTGACTACTGAATCGACTTCGTAATCGTACTTAAACGAACCCCTGCGGCTCATCATTTACAACTGGCGACAGGGAGAAAAACCGATCGGGCGAGGTACGCGTCTTGGTTGGGCTCCACTTGACGCACCCCACAGCTTTCCTTGTTGATTGATAGACACGTCATTGTGTAGAGGACACTTCAGGCTTCACATCGGTGTATCACTTGTCTACCATGGGCAACGCTGCGCCGCGTGCACAGCCGCAAAGCGTGCTGGATAGTGCGTCGCAATACCGCACCTTCCTTATGGACTACACGCCTCGCTCAATGGACATGATGTTTGGCAGTTTAATTGGCGATGGCAAGTTCCTCAAGAGCATCTCGTGCAAGTGTGACGAAGGCCATCTAGTGGTGAAAATCTACCGTAAATATGACGAACGAGAGTCTTTAACCAGTGCTGAAGTGGCACTACGACGTCTGGCTCTTGCCTTCTCGGTGGAACAACAGCCTAATGTTATTCCATACGCAGATTTCCAGCTCTCGAGTAAATACAATGTGGCCTTCATGGTACGACAGTTCTTTGCCTCGAACCTGTACGACCGCATCTGCTCGAGACCTTTTTTGACAATGGTGGAGAAGAAATGGATCGCTTTTCAGATACTGAGAGCTCTTGAACAGAGTCATGCCAAAGGCATTTGCCATGGAGATATTAAACAGGAGAATGTCATGGTCACAAGTTGGAACTGGGTCTTTCTCACGGACTTTGCACCATTTAAACCCACGTACATCCCTGAAGATGACCCTGCAGACTACAATTACTACTTTTGTGCTATTGATGCAACAAGACGAGGATGTAGCGTGGCACCAGAGAGATTTTATGGTAAAGGACCTATATCCATAGCTACTGGATCAACTCCTGGAAGTGCAGTCAACTCGATGAAGACTCCTGATGCTGCTGTGATGCTGTCTAAGATGGCAGATAGTGAAGTCACAGTGGAAGAAGTGGACAAACAGATCCTAGCTATGGGCATGGGCAGTGCAGCAATGTCAGGAAACCTAATGCAGACACCAATTTCTGCAACATCAAATGGCAGTGCGCCGTCCTCGTATTCTCGGTCACGCCGTGAAGGCAATTTGCTGGAGTCGATGGATATTTTCTCGGCTGGATGTGTCATTGCTGAGCTTTTCTTGGGTGGTAAACCTCTGTTCGATCTGCCATCGCTGCTAAAGTATCGTACAGGCGATTCGGAAGCCCTGCGTCAACAGCTTAAAAAAGTCGGTGATCCACGACTGGAAGAACTGCTGCTGCACATGTTGCAGTTGGACCCGAATGCACGCCTGTCGGCTAGTGGCTATTTGGCCAAGTACACCAGCTCAAGTGGACTGTTCCCCACATATTTCGACAATTTCTTGTTTAGGTTCCTGGTACTCGTGCTCAGTCGTGGTGGAAAAGTACCCGATGCACGTATCCGTCTTGTGTGCAAGTATTACGGACGATTGGTGCGAGAGGTGGCAGGTGTAGAAGACCCGGAGGGCGAAGAGTTTTTCAAACTGCGTCTTAAGGAGGGTTATGGTTCGGACCGATTAGCAACTGCGACGGGAGGCGATCAGCAAACACACGTAGCACAGCGAGTACTTGAAGAGCTGGATCAAAGGATCCCATCGAAGCACGATAAGCAAAAGGCCGAGCGGGACAATGCTGCTCTCACCAAGTTGCAAAAGATGAAGGAGAGAGAAAATGACATGCGCGGTCTCAGTAATACTTTGCAGAAAAAGAAGATCGAAAAGCTTCATGACCAATTCAACGCGCTTACACAGAAGAAGAAAAACTCGCTATTGCTCGATTACTCGCGCGAGCCGTCAACTGGCCGTTTGGATGAGGAAACACCATCAGAAGATACTGAATCCAAAGACGAACGTGGTATGGATATTAACGGTTCTTCTCCATCAAAATCGAACACATCTACGCCTCCACCACACTCCAGCAACACACGGCGTATGAAGCCCCCAACGAATCCAGGAAGTGAGCCATGGCCGCATGATCGTAACGGCATCGTAATTATTTTGTCACTGATTTGTTCAAGTCTGCGGCATGTTCAAGTTCCCGAGTCCAAACTCACTGCATTATACCTGATTCGTTCACTGGGTCAGTTTACAAGTGATGAAGCTCGATTACAACGTTTGATTCCGTATCTGCTCGAGATTATTGATGATCCTAGCGCAACTGTGCGCGCCTTGGCCTTGCGCACGATTACTTATTTGCTATCACTGGTGAAATCCTTCCCGCTTGCCGACGCTTCTGTATTTCCGCAGTATGTGTTGCCAGCGATGGTGCCTTTTCAGTCTGATCCTGACGAATTGGTTCGTATCACGTTTGCAGAGTGTTTGCCACAGTTGGCAGAGACAAGTCGACGTTTTTTGGAAATCGCACATGCAATGAAGCAGAAGATGTTGACTTCGTCCACATCGACCACATCGTTGTCCACGGTGTCCAATCGAGGTAATGACTCGTCAGCTCCTACCACGATGTACATGGCAAGCAGTAGCTTTGATAAGGAGCTGAGCGCGCTGCACAAGATGATATCACGCTTTGTGATCCAGCTTACAACTCCCGATCAAAAGGCTTCATCTTCTCTTGTTAAACGCGCGCTCCTTGTCGATATTACAAGACTATGCGTATTTTTTGGCCAAGAGCGGACACTGGACGTGGTGTTACCACAGCTTATTACGTTTTTGAACGATCCAGACTGGGAGCTACGTGGAGCTTTCTTCGACTACAT
This sequence comes from Phytophthora palmivora, assembly GCA_008079305.1. NCBI lineage: Eukaryota > Oomycota > Peronosporomycetes > Peronosporales > Peronosporaceae > Phytophthora > Phytophthora palmivora. Next base: position 44,411 of record VOQZ01001031.1, on the reverse strand, counting down.
TGTTGGTGTGTGCTCATTTGTGGGGCCCGTCGCCGTCGAGCATAACATCCTCCCCTGCATTGAACAGGCGCTGTTTGATGTGCAGGAAATTGTAATCACGAAGGCAGTGGAGTGCCTAACTGGACTGTGTCAGCTTGGCCTCTTCCAGAAGAAAATCAGCACGCTTGTGGAGAAGGCACGTATGACTTGTTCGTTACTGTTGCATCCTAGCTGGTGGATCCGTGATGCCGTGCTGAAGCTGATGGGTGAGATTGCGCTAAAGTTGCGCAGTGTAGACGCAAACGTGTTCTTAAGTCCGCTACTTCGGCCGTTCTTACGCAAGACGATGGTGTTCTTACCTGACGAAAAGGTTTGCGACGTAACAAAGCGTCTTCGTGACTGCTGTCGGCTCCATGTTTCGCGAGAGACATTCGATCGCGCACTTTTAGCGTCGTCTTCATCTTCAGGTCTTAATGAGGTGATAGCTGACATGGAGAAATCTGTTTCACAATCCCGTAATGACAGCGATGACGACATGTGCCCACCTGCGCCTATGACAGCTATGACGACGACGTCACGTGAGTCACTGGAGGAACCGATCAGCGAAATGTCGAGACCCCTAAGAAACAGAGATGTTCTACTGAGCACAGACTCATTGGATGGATATGGTATGTTCCGCCAGCAATCTTCTGGTGCAGCTGTCGCATCATCGGCAGCGGTAACAGCAGAGGCAATTTCGAACAATGTTGACGATGGCATGTCTTCAATTTATGATCAGCGCAAGAATGAAATCCAGTCACTGAAGCTCATGCAGCAGTATGTATCGATTGCCTCAATGCAGATGCGTAGTAAATTGGAAATGGCGAAGACGGAGCAAGCCGCGCGTATGCAAGGGCCTTCGAAGAGTGACCGTGCTGGTTCACCACACGGATCAGTGTCTAATGCATCTGTGACTATCGGGAACGGTGCGGCTGTCACCAGCAGTAGCAATCCGTTTGCTCGTAAACTGTCACGATCACATCTACGAGTGCTTTTTGTACCGGATATGCGTTTTGCACTTTCAACGGCACAACCTCTAAGGGCCAGCAATTTTGGAATTTCATCATCCTCTTCAGCAGCAACTAACGGTGGTACAGCGGCAACGTCCACTTCTACTGCTCTTGTAACAAGATCTCGTTCTCATATTGCTGGCATCTCACCGTCTCCTCGTGGAGGACCTGTCCAGTCAACCTCGAATGGGGGATCGGCAATAGCACCTTCGTTAGAGAGTCTCTCGTTGTCGCACGTGGGTAAGATGTACAGCCTCGTTGAGCCAAGCACACCGATCACTGCATCTCCGATCACAGTTACGGGCCCGTCATCATTGGTTCCTCCTGGTTCAGTATCATCGGGACTGGATGATTCGGGACTAGGTCAGATCGACTCAAACCACTTTGCACCAACCAGTGGTGGTGTAATGGTGAGCATGCTCAATATGAATATGCGTGATATGTACGGCGGTGACGGTATGAGCAGCTTGCTGGATCCACATCACCACCCAGTCCATGCATCGCCAGTGTCTCCCCCACGACAGAGGATGATAAAGAAGGCCCACACAACGTACCACCATTATTTTGCCTTTAAGGAGTCAGCGATGGACCCAGCTCTCGGAAATCCTCGAAAATTGCTGGCACGGTTGAATGCACTAGGTATACCTCCATTACCGCCTGATCTTGGGGCGCTGCGGCTTTCCGATGGATCACCATACTCTATCTACAGCCATGCTCCAAGCCCGTACTGTTTAACGAGTGGTGGTATTGGCCTTACGGGAAGCAATGGCATAGGTAACGGACCACCTGGAAGCGAAAGGGGAGGTACAAGTGTTTCAAGTGTCACGTCGTCTCCGATTCAGGTTGGTAGCGGCGGGTCCTACCCTCCAAGCGGAGGAAGTGCATTTAACGCGGCGGCAGCAGCAGCTGCAGCGATCAACGGAGGTGTGACTCCAGGTAACTTCGGAAGTTCGAACAGCAGTTCTGGTCCTGGAAGCAGCTCTAGTGGTGTTAACGGAGTAGGCAGCGCTGGTGGTTACCCAAGCTCGTCATACCGCAACTGGCAGCCACGCAAGAATGTTTTGGTGGCGGAACTAGCGGAACACTCTGGTGCTGTTACTCGGGTGAATGCTGCTCAAGACTACAGTTTCCTTGCATCCGCCTCGAACGATGGAACGGTAAAGATTTGGTCGGTGCGGTCACTGCAGCACAGTGTGAACCAAGGATCACGCTGCACGTATGATGGACAGGGTGGAGTTATCACTGATATGAAGGTGCTTACCAACAGCCATTCAGTGGCTTCTGCCTCTAGTGACGGTACCGTGCATGTTTTCCGTGTGGACAAGGTGAATTCTGTGGGCGGAAACGTTCAGGCCAGTGGTCTGAAAGAGCTCCGTGCAAATAACAGTGCTGTCATGACAATCGACTATCTAAATAACGTTACGGAAGCTCTGCTGCTGTACGCTACTCGAGACGGCAAGATTCACGCGTGGGACCTGCGCATGCGGCGAGAGGCGTGGACTCTTAGTGTTTCTCCTGAGCTTGGATATGTCACGTGCATTACGCACTCCCTTGATGTAAGCTGGCTAGCTGTTGGTACAAGCCGAGGGTTCCTGTGTTTGTGGGATCTACGCTTCTTGGTACTCATCCGTATCTGGCGTCACTCGTCTCACCGTGCTATCCATCGGCTTCAACCCTGCCTGGGATTGCCTAACACGCTACCACTCGACGAGACTTCGGTTCCACTGGTATTTGTGGCAGCAGGAGATGGTGAAATCGCTGTCTTCGACCTCAGTATTGGTGCATGCCGTGCTGTGTTCCGTACGCTTGAGGCGCAGGCATCTGAAGCCGAGGCGTGCAAGTGCCCAACGCTTCTACATGTGCCAATCCCGCATCGCAGTCGAAGTGTGCTGGGAAGCTTCTTGGGTATAGTAGGTATCGGTACTGCCTTCGACGAGATCTCAACTTCGCCACTGAGTGAAGAACCTAGTGTGCGTGCGATGCTGTGTCCGTCACTTCATCTACGTGGCATCGGAGACGCTTTGATCACTGGCGGTGAAGACCGGCAATTACGCTACTGGGATATTCGCAACGGGAAGCAATCCTACACTATCTGCGGTAATGGAGAGGCTAAGTCATTCTACGATAACCAAGCACCACCAAACGACTGGTGGCGCATGAATCCGCTGTCCTCGTCGTCGGCAGCTGTTGCTCAACGTTTTGACGAGGTACCAGCAGCGCCCATGTCAACCACAGCCGCCATCACGAAGCCCGAGATGGCGTGGAGTAAGCTCAGCCCACCGCTCATTACAGTCTGCCAGGATTCATCTTTATACTCATCACCAGGTGGCGTCGCAGGCGCAGCTGCATCAGGTGCCGGTGGTGTGGAGTCCGCTATCAGTATGGAGCGGAGAGGCCTCGTACCTCCGTCACCAGCACACACGGATTGCATTCTGGATCTGACCCTAGTTGAGCTCGGAAGCAGCCAGAATCCAAGCCCCATGCTTGTTTCCAGTGGCCGCGATGCGCTGATTAAGGTGTGGAAGTAACTCAACGTAGAGCAGTAGGCACAGTGGAGAAAATTGAAGTGAGCATCTAAGACAATAACATGAACATGGAATATATGGAGAACAAATGCGTGTATAGCAAGTCTCAAAGTGTGCTGTCAGCTACCGCTTCTTGTTTCGTTTGTTTCCACCTTGACTGCGCTTCGTTTTGAGCTTCTTGTTGAGTTTGCTAATAGCAGAACCTCCGTCACCACCTTCAGCACCACGTTTCTTACCCGTAACAACGCTACCCTTGCCCATCATGGCTTTGCGAGCTGCACGCGCGTCCTTGAGTTTTGAGCGCTTCGACGGCAGCGCTTTACCCTTGCGTTGTTGTTGTATCCGCTGGAAGAGCGTCAAGTGCTGCTCTTTGTCGACCTTTTTCTTCTGACGGAAGGCCGGGTGTTTTGGCTTGTCAGCTTCATCGTCCTCTTCGTCTGAAGGCTCGAGGTCGCTACCACTGTCATCGCTGTCGCTCTGGAGGTCACCTACTGACGTCGTGACGGTCACGACGTCACCAAACTTGCCCTGTGTGAAGTCGTCATTGAAGGTCATGACCTTGGTCACAGATTTGCCACCCAGTACAGGCTTGTTCTCGTCCTCGGAGGCGTCCGAGTCACTGTCTAGTTCTTCTTCTCTTCCTTGTCATCATCCAGCAGATTCAACGCCGCCAGTTTCTCCTTCTGCTCCTCTCGACGCTGTTTCTTGGCTTCCAACTGCCGCTTCTTGACCTTGTACGCCTCCATGTCGAGGCCAAAGCGACGTCGCTCCTGCTTGCGCTTGTGGAAGCCTGTGAGATATTCCTTGCGCTTGTCCGGGTCGAACGTCACTACGAGTTTGGACTTCTTGCGCACATTCGGGTTGGCTCCTACGCCTGTAGAACCTCGTCCATGTTTCGCTTTGCCTACAGCGCCACGTTTACCTTGACGGGACGTCGCTCCATGTGTAGCAGGTGCCATGTTCGTCTCGTGATTGCCACTCACTCCTATGACAAGATGAAGCTCTTTGATTGGTCACATATTTAACCAATCATACTTCGTACACAGTTGTACCAAATCCTTGGTACGAAAGTGTACCACCTTGTCGTGGGTTCGCTTTTTGCGCACTTCGCGCAATCCCATACAAATTTCAAGTGATCGCCATGAGCGAGGACCTGACAGTGCGGCCACTGCCGTTCGTCCTTGTCGACGATGATGGAGGCTTCCGTGTGAACCCTGACGCTTGTACTGTGTTAGAGAAGATTAAGACGCGTCTCGTAGTAGTAGCCGTTGCAGGTCTCTACCGTACAGGCAAGAGTTTCCTGCTTAATCTACTGGTACGACACGCCCAAGGCGTATCTGGTACATCCGCTACGGGTTTCGCTGTGGGTGGTACAGTGAACGCATGTACCAAGGGCATCTGGATGTGGGGCCAACCCATCCCCCTAGATGAAGACACGAGCGTGTTGTTCCTTGACACTGAAGGACTCGGAAGCGTCGATCGAGAACAGACTCATGACACGCGCATCTTTGCGCTGGCGCTGCTGCTGGCGTCCAACTTTGTGTACAACAGTCGAGGTGTGATCGACGGCAATGCTATTGAGGACCTTTCGCTGGTGGTAAACCTGTCTAAACACATTCAGACGTCTTCTAGTAAAGATGCAGGGAATGGAGATCGACTGCACGAGTTCTTTCCAAGCTTCATGTGGGTCGTGAGGGACTTTACGCTGCAATTACTGGATAATGGCAAACCCATTTCATCGAAACAATATCTGGAGAATGCACTGCAGCCTACAGGTGGATATAGTGATGATGCAGTGGAGAAAGACCAGATCCGAGCGCTGTTGAGCGAGTTTTTCCGACATCGAGATTGTGTCACGTTGGTGCGACCTGTGGATGATGAACAGAAGCTAAGGAACCTCCCACAAGTACCTTATGATGAGTTGAGAGACGAGTTTCGCACCAGCTTTGAAAGTCTTCGTAAGAGACTGTTTGGTAAGGCGAAACCAAAGAGTATGTTTGGCAAACCACTCAATGGAGCCATGTTCGTGAACCTAGCGAATTCTTATGTTGAAGCACTGAATAGTGGTAAAGCACCCGTGATCTCGAGTGCATGGAGTCGCGTCGTACAGGCTCAATGTCATGATGCACTGGAGGATGCAATTGAGAGGTACAAGGCTGAATTACATGCACGAGTGCGCAGCTATGTTTCACCTCAGCAGTATGAAGAGGATGCAAGTTTTGAAGACAATGGCGAAAAGGATGAACTTGAAGTGGTAAATAATGGACAGGGAGTAAACGCCATGTTTGATGAGCATGGAAACTTACGAAGTGTGGCATTACGTCCTGAGTTGGAGATGCAAGATTCGATAGAAGAGGGAGAAGACCCGACGGCACCGGAGAATGAAATGATTGAGATCATGGAAAAGGACGCCGACGCAGAGGCTGCTGCACGCAGTGTGGAGCGAACGCGATTGCCTTGCTCTGAAGGTAGACTTAAGGACATGCATCGTCTATGTAAGCGATTGGCCAAGAAGAAGTTGCGTGAAATTGTCGATGGAGATATGGGAGCAGATGCTGAAGCTGGAGGAGGCGACGATTATTTGGGCCAGTTCCGCACAGCTGTGAGTGCAGAATTTGAATCGTATCGACAACAGAATGCGGCAGCATCAATGGCGTATTGTCGACACGTACTGGAAGTTTTGAATCGACCAGGAACAAATTACTTGGCACAACCGGAGCAACACCGTCAGAAGTCAGCCATGGAGTTGTTCCGTGAAACGCAAACCTTTTTACAGGACGACTTAAGTGCAGTGCACAAGGAATATTTTACTCGTGCCGTAGGTCCATCGGCTGACGCTGCATACTGCGAATTCGTCAGCCAGCGTATTCTTTCACAAGTAATTCAGCGCACGGAGAGTACGAATGCAGCACACATGACGGAGGTGCGCGCTCTTGAGAAGCAAATGAATGATCTGAGTGTGAAGGTAGCAGTGGCACAGGGTCAGGCAGGTGCGATGCAAGAACTCTCAGCTCAGCAACAACAAAAATGCGAACTGGGAGTAAAGGAAGCTGAGCAGCGTTGCGCATCCGAGCTTGCAGGTCTTCGATCCACGCTGGAGTTCAAGACCAACGAGCTGGAACACATTCTAAATCACAACGCAACTATGAAGCGTTTGGCTGACACAGCACAACAGGGCCAGTACCGCGCAACGGAGTTTGCGTCTTCGGCATTTGCGCAGATCTTGTGCGGATACCTCATTAAGCAACACATGGCCCCAGGTGCTGGCGGATCAGCCCGTGCGAAGTGGCAGCAGCGGTACTTTGTCCTACAAGGCCCTCAACTAAGCTTTTACGACACGAAGGAGGACTATGAGCGCTGCCGCTCTGACAACCCTCCTATGGACGTCACGGGTGCGATTATCGAAGACAACTACGCTGTACCCGAAGCATTTAGCGTCTCCTTCCGTGACGACAAGTACTACCCGTTGCAGCTTCACGCGAAGTCTCGCGAAGTTAAACAAGAGTGGGTACGTAGCCTGCGCGCTGCTGCAGCTGGTCGTTCTGCTGCACAAGGAGGTGCACGTAGCCACGCTTCTTCGAACTCGTCGATGGGATCCTCTGCCTATGGTGATACAAATGAATCATCTGCATCGACAGCCTACCGGGGAGGACGGGGGGCACCTCCCAGTTATGCAGAATCGGCCTCTTCAGCTTACCAAGGAGGAGATGGAACAGGTTATGCTTACGGAAATTCTTCCTCAAACATGTACGGGCCCACGGGTGGAGCTGGTGGTAGCCGATACATGCAGATGTAGTCAGGTAGAGTGCGGAAATTTGACACCCAAGATATGGACCACCAAGGAAGCTAGATCAAACGAAGTCACGGTCACATTTGGCATTGATTTTGTTCTCCGACCGACTTGAAGCAATAAGTGTCATTCGAAACATTGAAACTCATCACGTTTTGTTAATCGTTAAAGACAGCTCATGCTCAATTAATGCTGGAATGCTGCTGTTATTCTAAACCTTCCGCCTGCTTTCTTCGATAGTCTTAGTGTCAATCTTCGATAAAGTAGTGTTTCTACTCGTCTCAATTAGATTCGACACGCCAATATCTTCCAGGATCTTGATCACAGCGCCAATACCAATACGCTGCTGAGGGTCCCAACGACACATGCGCTCTACCAAATTCCACTCTTTGTCTCGAAAAATTGTTGGTCGTTCAGGTAGTTTCTTCTCGATTGTTACTGCACGAATGACTCCTGGGTCCGGCAAATTACCCCATGGGTACTCTCCCGTCACCGCTTCGATAATACACATTCCAAACGCGTAAATATCAGACGAAAAAGTGGGGAGACCACCCCCTAAGCACTCAGGTGCTGTCCATCGCACTGCTTCCGTTGTCAACGTCTCTTTAGACTTGGGTGTCGTTCCTAAAACGCTTAGGCCAAAATCTGCAATCTTTGCTGCTCCTCCTTCGCATACGAGAATATTGTCGTTCTTGAGGTCACCGTGCACGATATTGTGGTCATGAAGATGCTCGATTCCAAGAGCCGCCTGAAGCAATCGGAACCATAATTCTCGGCGTCTACCATTTTCGGGTTTCAAGTAGTCCTTAAGTGTCTGGCGTGTTGCACGCTCACACACAAAAAACGGTTGTTGTCCTTCATAGCATGCTCCATATAATTTGATTAAGTTGGAATGATTCAACGTAAACCACAAATCTGCCTCTCGACGGAACTGCTTTCGAGCATTCTCATTGACGGCCATAGGTTTCAGTCTTTTTACAACCACGTCAGTCCCAAACCATTTACCCAAGTTCACGAAAGCAAACCCTCCATCTCCAATCCGTCTCTCTAATTTGACTTGGTAGCTGGGGATAAACCACTTCGGAATCATATCAGCACCCTTCACACCCTTCTTCTCAGCTTCACATAGCACCGTATTCATTGCATCCACAACATCTGAAGCGTAAGCACCAGCTCGAGTCTGCGCCTCAAAACGTAGCATCGCAATGTCTTCAGGACGACTAATATGTTGAAGGAATGCCGACGGATTTTTCAGGAGCTGTAAGTAGCCTTCTCGCTGGTCAGTTTGAGCCTTATCCCACGTAGGCTGCCAGCGGTGAACAGTACTTATGCCTTGCAACTGTGGGAAACTGTGGACTAGGTGGTCAATATGGTGGTGATAGTGGTAGTTTTGACCAGCTACCGATCGTGAAGCAATTTGAATAGACATATTGCCACTTGACAAAGAATCATCGAACTTTTGAAAAAAGTCCCATAGTAGCAGGCTGAAATCTTCAGCTAAGATGCAAGGTACTTCTTCAGCACACTCTAACTGAGTGTACACATCACGAAGGCGATTGAACACTGACTGATCCATGGGGGTGAAGTCATCTTCATACTCATCCACTAGCTCTTCAAACAGCTCAGGGACTGTACCACCGAAACTTGGAATAACGTAGCTCGATATGTCGTCCATTTGTTCCTGAGATTGGTCTGCATGTTGCTGAGATCCATCCCCTGTCAGCAGCTCCATCTTGAAAATGACGTCTTCTAATTTAGTTCTATCAACTGGATTCTCAGCACAAAGGCCTTGTAGCATCTCCCATTCGTCGTCATTAATGAATTTTGGTTGAATATCCGGAAGACGCGTTGTAGTTTTGTGTTTCCACGAATCAAACACTTTATCGCGAGTTTCTCCCGGAAGGTTAGAATTGCGAGCCCATAAAAGGATGAAAAACACCGACACTCCGAACCTCAATACGTCATAGCTCTCCGCAGACTCGTAATCTTCACTTCGATTCTCGCAGGAATTGTTTCCAAGGACGTGGGATCGATCTACTCGGTTCCGTGGCAACAATCCCAATCCATCTAAGACACCTCTGCGTTCTGAGTAGCAACAAAGAAGCGTTGCGGGTGACACATCATGGTACACAAGGCCACGGTCGTGAACGTACTGAAGACCAAGAGCGCAGTTTGCCACGTAGCGCCACACATCCTTTTCAAAAGTAGGCGGGAAGCATGTTTCGTGAATGACAAAAGGTTTGCCAACATAGGATGCTCCATAGAATTTCCGTAAATGGGGGTGATTGAGCTCTGTCCAAATGGAAGCAAGTCGTACACACACTTCTTCGCAAACCTCTCCCCGCACTTCATCACTCACATTTTCGTCAACAAATTTCTCTCTAGCCTTGTCTTCCCATCCTGGTAAGCTGTCTTCAAGCTTACCCTTGCTCACCCAAGCCCACTCATGCTCAGAAGTCACGAACCATTCAGGCAGCTCATCCGACACAATACCAGCCTTCTCGACAACGACATCATACACCATCGAGATCGTATCCAGTTCCCCAGACGTCAACTTGTCACGATACTTCTCGTTCTTGCCAGCAAATGGTGTAATACCATCGTGGTATTTCTCCACGCAATAGCGCAACAGCGTCACGATCTCGAGCTGCTGGTTCTTGTTACCAAGAGCACCAACCACTTGCTCGTCGTTGTGGATGAAAGCTTTGAACACTTGGAGTCGCTCTTCACGTTCAATTAGAAGCTGGTTATGCCACTCCTCTCGCACTTTGAGATCGAGTATATCAAGAGTATCCAAGGCGTTGTTGATGTAGCGATGCAACAGCGTCACTACTCGCCCCGTGTCCGCCAACTTCAACAGCAGATTCGTTTGGCTCTCGTACGAGCCCATCGCCTCCTTCAACATGCGCGTGAAGCGGACCATAATGGCCACTTCACTCTCTTCATCACGACACACATCTCGCAGCTTCCCGACGAAATGATCTGCAAGACGGTCGGACGTGCGGAAGTCGCCCTCGTGTTTGGAATGCCAGCGACTGTCTTCCGGTATCTTGGAGTCCATCCAGAATGTTTTCATAGCCTTGCTCATGGTGGTGTTGGTGATCATAGTGATGCAGTTTAGCACGTAGACAATGAAGTCTCGTACGTCTGTGTGTATCCGGTCATGTTGTACCCATTGAATTCAACTGTACCACCTTCCTCTAATGGAGCGGAGTGTTCCATTATAGAGATGTCGAACATGATTGGCTGGTACGTTGAAGTTGAAGTGCTGACATTCACTCTTGAATTTTCATCCGCGCGCACAGATCAACCATGTCAGTCCGTCGCGAGGTGGTCACGCTCTCGCAGTTGCTGCGCCGCAACGACAACTCGTACGTCTTGCTCGATGTGTCCATCCTAGTGCTAAGCGATGTTAATGTAGAAACTCGCGTCGAGGAACTGGACGTGCGCCACCTTTGCCGTTGCAGACTTCACGACGCAGAGTGGAGACACCACACAGAGAGGGGAGGAGGCAGGTCCACTCGGCACCGCTCTCAGAGAGACCGGCGAGCTCTGGAAGCCAACCTCTGAGCTTCACACAAAGCGTTCTGGACGCCAGTCGCGTATCGACGTCGCAGTCAGAACATGGGGCAAGCAGCCAGATGAGCAATGGATTCCCTGTGCTCTCTCAAGAAGGTAGCGGTGTTTTGCTCTACTGGAGGATTGATTGACTTGTCCGTTGCTTCCGCTGACTGGTTGAATAGTGCACGAGGCGGAAAGTGAACAGTTGAGCGCCATGACGTCGATGTCACAGTCGTCCTTCTCTCAGTCACAAAACTTGTTAGGGTCAAGCCAGGATGGTCAGGTAACGAAGTGCTGGGGAACTGCGATACTTTCAGGGCTCTAGTAATTAAACTGTGGTTTGTAGCTGGATCGCTTTCAACAGTGGCAATCCCAACAAGCACCACCCCTGGCTCGTTCGGCTTCTATTCGCTGTGATGGCAGTGAAAAACTACGTGAAGTTGAACAAACTTTGACAAAGGCATTTGTCGAGCAAACTCATAAGCAAACAGAACAGCAGCTGGAGATCCTGACGCGGGTTATTGGTCCGATAAAGAAATCGATCGAGGACATTGAGGCAAAGCTAGCGACTAGCAGCGTTGGCCAGCAGAAACAAATAGCGGATATTGAGAATTTTGCAAAAGAAGTCGACGGTGTGGTTTCGTCAGTCACGGAGCTTCGTCAACAGGTTTTTCTACTTGGCTGTGTTTTGACTAACGCAGATATGGAACTCACGACAACACTAACTTCTACAGAATGTCACCTTCAAAGCAATTTGTGAAGAAACACAGACATCGGTGATCAATGATTCTGTGGCGATGAAGGCAGTACTTACGGGGCTACAAGCAAGGATTGAGGTGGTGGAAACTAGCATCAACTCGTGCTCGGGTTTAGTTGCTCAGCTTCTCGAAGCGGAACCAACCAAGCACGAGGCTCTACTGTCGGCTATTACAGCGTCATCTTGCAACTACCCAAACGAATATACACCAGATGAAGATCCCTCTGGTGACGGACAAACCTCCAGAAAGAGACGACGAAGCGCGCACCGTCACGACGTGAATGAAGTGAAGCGAACCTGTTACACTTCCTTTCCCTCAACGGAAGAACCATATTCGCGCACAAGAACCCGCTCTCCACATCGCTATGAGTTCCGCAATAACAATACCTGGCGTGACTACGATGACGAAGAGACAGATGGGCTTCATCACGCTCTCAACCGCATTGAAGCTCTCCGCGCTAAGCGTCGCAGTTATCAGCTCAGCTTTTCGGATGAATCACCCTAACTGGCGTGCAAGGAAACTAACCACTGCCTTGCAGCAGACTCGACATCTACATCCAGATAACGACAAGCCTGCGATTCGCCTTCGCATGTATTCATCGTTTTTCTGTCATGTTTTCTTTTCCGTGTTCTCCCGACCACATATCGCTTTAATTCTCGCTAGTCGTATGCCCACACAGCACCTAGAACTCCGGTCGCGTCTGGACAAGATCAAAGTTCGTACACCAGCAATTGGTTAGTAATTAACTCTTCTGTGATCTACACTGACCAAAGAATAATCCAATGCGTATCCTGCTCTTAATGACTTACCGGGTAACCAGCTCCATGCGTGGGGTCCTGAATGAGCTTGGCGTACTCCTCACGGAGACCCTTGCAGGCCATCTTGTGGTTCACACCGTTCTCGCGGTAACAAGTCGCCAGCTCCTCGCGCACGACCTTTAGCGTCTCCTGTGCGAGCTGTACACGCTTGGCGTACTCGCGCTCGGCGGCACGAATGGCCAGGATCTCATCCTTGGAACGGAGCTGCACGGCGTACATGTCTGGATCTCTGGTCGCGTCGAAACAAGCCTCGATACTCGGTCAAATACTAGACCGCCGGGATGGCAAAAGCAGTGGTGGCCTCTGAAATGGGGAGGGGGAGGACGGGTGTCATGAGGTCGTTTGTTACTATATTTATGCTTGATCGGACGGGGCGTCACCACACTGGTACCATTTGACTGCCGCATTCGTACTTAACATGATAAAGGCTTTGGCAATTTTGAGGAGCAAGTTGGTGTTGTATTTGCAAGCACAGTCATCTTGTTGGTACTACCATCTCGGTACATGTAGTACAATGAAGAAAGTGATGCATATCCCTTAGCTATACTTCTGTCACTTTAAGTTTCTCAAGCCGTATTCTGGATGTGTCAGACTACCTTACCAATAACCAATTCATAATGCAACGTGACGTCCAAGTCCAGGGACACTAGGAACTTATCACGACGAACACAGTTTAACGTGTAGTACAAGATGTAGCATTTAATTAAATTCATTTCAATTATATCAGCAATTAGAACTACCTACTACATTACTAGCAATTAGAACTACCTACTACATTTAGCACATCTCTAACCACTCCAATCTACTTGTTTTGCTTGGATCTCGATTGCAGTAAAAAAGCTATAGTTTTGTTTATCTTCACCGTCGCACTCAGTGGATTGACAGATATAAAGATTTTTCGTCATCTCCAAGCTTGGAATTCAAGATTCCCCATTCAAAAATTACACACATGGATACGGGAAGTATCAGAGCTTTTTTGTTTCTCGATTCTCACCAACGCGGGCCTGTGGCCTACTCAGATGACCGTCGTGAAAACATCGAGATAAAGGAATCATCATTTTCCCCAGTTGTACTGAACACACGCAACACACGAGCAATTACACCCGTCTCCAAACCGCCTGTTCTCCTCTGTCGCTATTCCGAACTGAGCTGCTCTCAGTTTTCAAGTCAAGTTCATCGCCAGTCATTCTACACATGTAAAAAGGATTTTTACGCGCGTAATTACGCTGACGACCAGCTAAAATCGAATTTTCAGCCAATCCGGTTCAAGTGGCGAATTGAATCGAAAAATTCAATAAAAACCCTCATGGCGCCTGGTCGGCAGGAGCCGCGCGCGTGGCGCAAGGAGAACGACGCCGACAACCGACGCATGAGCGTCACATCAAGTGAGGATGTTCCTGTACCCGGTTCCAAGGGTATGTGCTAGTTACAGTTGTAAATCTTTTGTCTGTCGTGAATTGTTGACATTATTCTGATAATTTGTGCTATTGCAGTGCCATTCGACGAGTTATTGGCGCGTGAGCTGCGTAAATCAAGTGGAAATGAGGCGAAATCAACTACTAATACTAATGGCAAGCCATCCAAGAAGCCATTCCTGAAGAGAGGAGCGCGTGGTTGGTGGATGCGACAACCAGACGCCAAACAGAAGGTAGTAAAGCACACGCTCGTGTCCAAGGGCGATGAGAACGAAGCTGCAGATAAAAGACCACCACGGGTGCGAAGAAAGCAGCAGCAAACGAGGAGAAGAACATCGTCGACATCGTCGTCGAAAACACTTTCACCAGTCGCAACCCCACCTGAACAGGTCCAAACTGCTCCGAATCGATCGCAGATTTTATCACCGCAAGTGTCACCGATTCGACGTGTAGAACTCAACAATCAAATTGATAGTAATGAGGATGATGATCAGAGAAGGCAACAGAATGATGAATTTGGGGCGTGGAAGAACGCATCGTTTCGATCGACAGTGAGCACGGACATCATGGGGATGAAAAACGTACGACAGTCGTACGAGGCAAAACAAGAGCGGGAAGCCAAGGAAATAGCTGAATTCGAGGCGATTGAGCGAGACCTGGCAGCGGAAAAGGAGGCGTACTTGATGGAAAAACAGCAGCAACATCAGTATGAAGCGTCTTCTCGGGACCAAATTTATGATAATCAGGATGATACCAACCATTGGGGGCTCCCATATTCTTCTTTTGTATCAGAACTTCATGAGCAAGAACAATCGAGATGGCAGATTCCCAAGTCAGGATCGATTTTTGATGATAGTCTGGACGAAGGAGCGGACTCTGCACTGGTGTTTGACAACCAATCAACACTGTCAAAGGATGAGTGGATGACCGAACGTGATGGAATTACCAACCAGCTTCGTGATCATTTTGGATACGGCAACCATTACGGTGACCCACCTTCGGATCTGAGCGCTATTAGCTTTGACGATTCTGTGCCATGGGACGATGGATTATCGTTTCAACCCCGTCAAAGTACAACTCACGAACAGCCTTCTAGTGTTAAGGATGGAGATGACTTGTCAGGTTTACGAAATAATCAAGGTGGTAAGCAAAGTCCACCAGTTACAAGGACATCAATTGGCAAGGCAAGAGGGGATGGCAAGCGAGCAGGCCAGGCAAAATCAAAACCTGCTGCGTTTTCACGGGCCCCAACGAAGCTGAAACCAAAAACAAACACAGGGAAGCTGACAAAACCGCGAAGTCGACCAGCTCAATCAGCTGCCTCTGGTATGGTTTTACCCGCTGTTATTGAAGAGAAACTGTACGAACTTGAGGAAGAGGTCAAATTTTACAAAGCAGAGACTTTGCTGCTTCAAAAGCGGAAAGATTACTATGACCAAGAGGTAAAGAAGTTAGCGATTGAGCGGGATGAATTTGTCCGATATCAGCAGGAACAGCGTGCTATAATCGAGAAGGAGTGGGAGCAGGAGCGAGCCAAAATGAAGAAAGAGGAGAAGCTTCAGGAGCGGCAATGGAAGCTGCGTATGAATGCTACAATATCTCACCAGGATCGCAAAGATCGCGGGGAAGTAGAAATGCTCAAGGCACAGATCGTGAAGATGCAACTCGACGAGAAGGCACGAGCGAGCAAATGGAAGGCTGAAAACGACAATTTGCGACAACGTGTTGGGGTACGTGTGTTTTTGTAGAATTTTGCAAGACATCGCGAAAGCTGATGTGCACAACTTTTTAACTAATGTACAGGATCTCGAAGAAAAAAATCAGGAGCTATGCGATGAAATCAAATTCTTGGAGCGAGACCGATTAGAACAGTGGGAGAAATATGAACGCGTTTTAAAAGAGAAGCAGGTGGCTTCTGGATCGGCATCGAAATTTGGGGCGACTGCTTCTGCAGTGCTAAGCGAAAAGAACGATCTTCGCACGATGGATGACGTTATTGCGATTAAAGGAACGGCTGACGAATTACTTGAAAGGTGGAAATTCCCTACAGACAACGAATCACCCAGCACTGATGAGAAGGAAGATCTGGCACACTCTGAATATCATCGACGTGTGCTGCCTAACCCTGTGGACGACTATAACTCGAAGCGGTACAGTTTAGATCATGATGATTCTGGGATTTTTGCAGAAGAAATCAATTCAGCACAGACAAACGCCGATGCTTTCAACAGCGATGAGAACCGCGTACAACCTAAAAGCTCCTATGCTACTTATGAATGGGCACTTCCTGATGCTGGAAGTGATGTTTCACACAGCTTTGATTATGCTAGCAAAACTACTGGTGATGACGAAAGGGACAGTGCAATTAGCGAGTCTACATCGGCTTTATTGGGACACAAATCAGTGACTCACGAGGTGGAACATCCGGGTGGTAAAAAGGAAATTCTGTACACTGATGGTAGCAGAAAGATCGTTTTTCCGGACGGCAACGAGAAAGAAATCGACGCAAACGGCCACGTCGTCATTAAATTTACGAACGGCGACCACAAAGAGGTAAATTTATTTTAATTGGATGGAACGGAAGGATCATGCCTAACGATGTTAACAATGTACAGATCTTCCCTGACAAAGAGATCACTGTATACTACTACAACGAGGCCCAGACGAAACTAACAACATACCCAGACAACCGGAAGGTGTATGAGTTCCCAAACCAGCAGATTGAGATGAGCCTGCCCGACGGTACTACTGAAATCCAGTTCGCTGATGGCATCAAGAAGACAATCCGTCCGAATGGTGACGAGTTCTCGGAGTTCCCAGACGGAACGACTATGTTGGAGCAGCCAGACGGTCTGCGTGAGGTGACCCTGCTCAACCAGAAGAAAATCCGCTATTTCCCGGACGGGCAGATGGCTTGCGTCACCCCTAGTGGCCAAGAGACCCGTGTTCGTTCGGACTCCGAGCTCAAGTTGCTCATGGAAAACTCGTAAAGTAAAGATAATGATTGAACATATTTATCGACTAACTTACAACTGCGTCTTGTACTCATGATGTAGCCATTTTACGTTTTATGATTATGTTTACGGTAATGACAAAATGGGCATAATCACCGACTCTGTCCGAGTCGGAGTGTCTCGAATCAAGAGGTCATTCGGAATTCGGGGCAGATGGAGGCGTATCTCCGTAAGCATTGGCCAGAAGGCTCCGTGTCTGTAAGTTGCCGCGTGTACGCGAGTCAGCGACGCGCCGATGAGCACAAGCGTCTGCAGTTGTCGAAGAAGGGCATTGAACTGCGCTCCGTTGGGCCCACAGCGTCCGAGACTGATGTGATCCCGTGGTCGTGGATTCTCGGGGCCTCCGAGTCCACGAGTGGCATCCGTCGACGCTTCATCCCCGTCTATGAGGGCAGCGAGTATGGCGAAGAGAAGGAGTTTGTGGTCTTTGGCTGCGCGCCCAAGCCCGAGGACGCAGGTAGTGGAGGACTTCTAGGCGGCCTCGCGTCATTGGCGACTGCGGTGCTGCCTACGGCTCTCACAGCCAGCAAACCAGGCGTAGAGAGGACGCTGTTACAGTGGGTGTTTAAGTGTGACGACGAGAATGGAGATGTCGTCGCTATGAAGACAGTGAAGGCCATCAAGTTCCTGGCTGACCCGAGAGTCGAACAGAATGTCAAGACGGCCGAGAAGCTGCTGGACCCATATGGATCCATGCCACCTAGAAGGGTGAGTGAAGGAGGAAGGAGAGAGGAAGAGATACTGATGTGTGATGTTGATGCAGTTTATGGTGGTGATCAACCCTGCAGGAGGCAAGGGCAATGCACAGCAGACGTTCGAGAAGGAGGTGGCACCGGTGTTTGAACAGGCAAATGTCGAGGTGGAGACGATCATCACACGTCAAGCTGGACATGCAACTGAGATCTTGGCTGACGTGCCGCTGAAGAAATATGACTGCATCGTGGCAGTCGGAGGAGACGGATTGCTGTCGGAGAGTGAGTTGGGAGCGAATTGTGTGAGAAGGGTAAACTCATAGTGGTTTTGTTGTAGTGTTGCAAGGGTTGATGAAGCGCAAGGACTGGCAACAAGCGATTCTTCAGCCACTTGGAGTGAGTGTTTTAGTGATAAAGACTTTTATCAATGTGCTGATGTTTTTTTGTAGATCATCCCGGGTGGATCAGGCAATGGTCTTTCTGCATCACTGCTGTCGCGAGCTGGGGAACGGTTCGAGGCAATCAATGCAGCTTATTCTCTCGCGAAGGGCCAAGTCCAGGAGTTGGATCTGTTCACTGCTACTAACGGCGATGGCAAGGTCATGCACGGCTTCTTGTCACTTGAGTGGGCATTTATTGCAGACATGGACATCAAATCCGAGCGGTACCGCGTTTTCGGCGACATGCGCTTCTTTATTGCAACCGCACTCCAGATCTTTGGTTTTGGTCAAACGAATTTCCCTGGTCAGCTACGTTATCTGGTGTCAAAGGACGATGAACAGCAACCAGCGAAATACCATGACACTTTCAGTGACGCAGAGACAACATCGAAGCCGACTTGTGTTTGCCTGGATAAAGATGGAGAGGAATCTGAAAAGTGGCAGGAGATGGATGGCCCGTTCTACATGTTTTGGAGTATGAACGTCTCTCATGCGGCTGCGGACGCTCACATCGCCCCACCAGCTGATATTTCTGATGGCTACTTTCACATGATGTTGGTATCTGGTGAGAGCTACTCTCGCCTGGGGCTTGCTAAATTAATGATGGGGATCGAAGACGGTTCGCATATCGATGTGGATCGTGTACAGCTCATCAGGACACGTGCATTCACGGTACGTGCAAGTAATGCAAACGACCTCATGTGCGTTGATGGTGAACTTTTCCCCGGACCAGAAGTGAAGATTGAGTTGCACCGCGCATTGGGACGTGTTCTTACCCTACCGAGAAAGAACAAAGAGTAGTTGTGAAGCTGCAGATGATGGATAGAGATGCTAACGAGACGTATCCTATAATGACACTAATGTTGCTTGCAGCTTTGTACTTTTCATGGCATCTTCACAGCATGTACTTCATAAGTCGAGAACAAGTGTTGCAGCTACAATTCTCCCGCTATGTTCTCCACCTGCGAGTTTCTCCACACTCGAATTTGCTCTTTAATCTGTTCTTGATGTTGCTGAAGTAGCTGCGTATGTATGCGTCCAACCGCTTCGCCTGCATTATTTTCATCAGGACAAGAAAGTCTGAGCAGTTCTTCAGCTACAAGTAGCGGAACCGATTTGCCAAACAAATTGGTTTGGGGTGGTTCATGACCACCGAATCGCTGATCTTGGCGTGCTTCTGTGGCATGTCGACGCTCCAAAAGCTCGTACGCTGCAGTACGCTTGACACACTTCCCGTGGAACAGCACGAGTTCATCCCAGAATACCGTCACAGCCTCCACGTTTGCTTGCTGTCCAATGGTGTTTGCGTTATTTGAATTTCCACTGAGCAACTCATGTAGGTCATGCATTGTGAGCTTTTCTTGTTCCTTTCGACCAGGTGCCACACCCAAACGTTCGAGTCCTTCATCATCTGCTTCTTCGTTGTTGGTCTGTTCCACTCCTACACTGTTGGTCTTGAGTTTATGACCGAGTCGAAATATGCGCTCCTCAACAGAGCCCTGAACGATAAAACGGTGTACACGTGTCTGTCGGGTTTGACCCAAACGATGAACACGGTTGACGGCTTGTGCCTCTATACTAGCGCTGAGGAGGGGCTCAATAAGGAGTACCTCGGTAGCTTCCACAATGTTAAGCCCATTGGCACCGACTTTGAATGGAAGTGCAAGTACACACGCTGCTGGACAAGTTTGAAACTGCGCCAAAAGCTTTGGTAGTTGCCGCTTTGTTCCATAGACAAAGCAACGCACACCAAGTCGAGGCAAGGCTTGCACGACTAAATCCAACATCTGAGACCACTGCGAGAACAACAGACATTTTACGCCGGGGTTTTCCTGTCGAAGCATATCCACTCGCGCAAGCAATGCATCAAGTTTAGATCCCAGGCTCTCTGAAGGTGTAGATTGGTCTGGAACTGCAGGAATAATGTCACGTGGGCTTGAACTATTCGGGCTGGTTGAGGTGGAATCTGTCGTAAACTCTTCTACGACAACAGTAACGTTCCCAACAGGGGAAATACGGCGACAAGTAGGGCAGCGAACATTTTTCTTGGTGTGTCGGGTCAGGCTAGATAAACAAGTTGTGCAAAACACGTGGGCACACGGCAGAACAGCACGTCTCTGAGTGAATTCCTGAAGACAGACAGCGCACAATGGGCGTGCACGCTGTAAGGTGGAATTTCCTTGCTGTTGTAGATGTGGTGCCTGTGTGCTCGCCTCGCTCTGAAGTTGCAAAAGGTATCGTAACTGAGCCATTTTGTCACGCAAATCGAGCTCGGCTGCAGACCGTTCTGCCTCCAATTCTGCCGCACGAACTGGGACCTCCACACACTCCAGTTTATACAGTCGTTCAGCTTTTGTGCGTGCAGGAGGTTCACCAGCCTGACGTAGACGTAGTTGACTACAGGCCATGACTAGCTCGTCCAACGCGCCTAAACGCTGGTGTTGAGTCTGAAAGAGCTTTTTTGCAGTCAACCACTCCCGCTGTAATTTCACCCAGAATTCCGTTTCGGTTTGCATAGCAGTCTGCATGTCGGTGGCAAGTCTTCTACCGTCTTCATGCGAGCGCAGAACACTCCGTGCACAACCTGAAATCTCTTTGAAAATCTCAACAAATAGAGACACGGACAAACCTCCACCACTGCCTTTCCCCACGATAACAGCATCTTCGCTATCCATGGCGTTGTCAGCAAACAAATCAACGATCCTTGTTTTGCTAGTAGAAATTTTGTCAATCCCCAGGAAATGACGCCGATACGCATCCAGTTCTTTATACAACTGGCAATGGATGCAAATTGGGCCTGTTCCTCCATCTCGACACTTCTTACAGTTTCCTGAAAGCTCCACATCAGCATCTGTCGGTGTGCCATCACTCAGTGCTAAAAGACGCTCAAAGAGATCGCGACGTCGTTTTGCTAAAGCTTCCAACTCGCGCACAAGCAGAAGTCTTAGAGAACGCGTACCAACCAGTTGAGAGCAGAATGTCGTTCCCCAACGAGTATCGAACCCAGAAAGTCGGGCTCGTACCCGGGACACAAACTGGGGGTTGTCACCTTGCTCACTCTGCTGCTCAATGACAGCTAGGGCATCGCTCCACCAATTTCCCGAAGAGCAGAGCAATTCCGACTCCGATCCGGAGCAATGATGCTGACACTCATCAACCAACTCAAAAGCTTTCTTGAAGTTGTTAAGAGCTTGAGTGTGCATCATATCAGCTTGGAGCAGATAATACTGCCGGATGTGACTAGCACCTTGTCCCAGCATAGTACATTCGCGACTGATTGCTGTGCGCTCCTCATCGCGTAGGTTGTCAGAACCAGCAAGTAATCCTGTGGACGAGATACGCCTCTGTAGAGCTGGAAGTTCTGGGAGCAAACAAATCTTCTTGGGGTCGCTGCTACTAGAAAAATAAAATTCATTTTCAGGATCTCCGCCACTTGTTTCAGGTAGTGAATACAGCTGTCTGACACACTTTTCAAGGTTCTGCAAAATATGCAGTCGCGGAAGCAAATCAGCGCGGAACTGTGACCAATTTGCGCGAATAAGACTAATTACAGCCATATACTTGAGCGCAGCACCTGGCAGATCGTTATTCAGGACTAGAAGTGCGGCAAGTCCATTTTGCGCCCCAATGAGCTGTCGCTGGGAATCTTCACACTCTAGCTTGGCCTTGTTCACAAGTTCTTGAAGGAATGCATCCATAGTCATAACAGTTCCATTTGCGGTATTGCCAGAAGAGCCCCAGGCCTGGCGAGCACCACCAACCTGAGGATGACAGCATAGCTGCCGCAGAATGAGCAGATCCTGCCACAAGCGATCGTCCCGGTCTATCATGTCGCTATCCTGGATCAACTGCTGCTGTCGCTGACGCTGTTGGATAAGAGAAACGATACGTTTTTCCTGTTGATCATAGAAATGTCGCTCAACAGCAGCAAAACGACACCAAACAACCTCACTCTTCTGGGGCGGCAAGTCCAGCTGATCCAGTACATGCTTCTTACCCGTGCGCCACAAAATACCACCTCCACAAATGGTGTCAATTTCGCTTTGACCACTCCATAAAAGCAGATCGACCACCCGTTCATTGCACCTCGAGTAAAATTGTGTTCCACAGCTTCTCTAAAAAATGCCGAATCCAAACCCTCGCACTCATTGTGCTCTGCCTGCTTCAGTTGAAGGTTTTCTCCATTCTCGTCTTTGCTTACTTGTGAAAAAGTGTACGGTGGAATACGCAGGAAGCGTAAGTAGCCGAATAACTCGCTTACACGTGACGAGAATGGCGTGCCCGTAACAACCCATCGATTTTCAGCACTCAGTCTCGATAGAGTCAGCGCTGCTTGCAAGCGCGTATTCTCAACTCCAACCTGAGCTTCATCCATACATACACGCCAAAAACGTAATGCAACGAGAGGAGATCCCACAAATGCATAGCGCTTGAGCTGAGAGCGTGTACTTGATCGACGATCTCTTCCTTCAGTCGTTGGTATGTGCCGCAGATCTGCACCTAGCGCCTCGTAGGTTGTTAACACAACATCGTAGCTAGCGAGCATCAGACCAGGTGATGCTAGTACCTGCCAATCAGCATTAGGACCTCTACCCTCCAGTCGAGCCCTTAACGCACGAACACCCGGATACCGCAGTACAGAAAGAGCACCCGCGCTCACGTGGCGAGAAATTTCATGCTCCCATTGTGCATGAATAGGTTCTGGCGACACTATAAGAGTCGTACGACTTGCAAAGCTTGGCCTTTCGTGACTTTGACAGTGATAGCACATGAATCCCCCACTTGACCAAGCTCTTGTTGCTTCATTAACGGCTCGGTCAGACGTATCAAAATCCCAGAGACCGCGCGTACTAGTAGTTGGGTCTGGTCTGGAATCTGTCTCCTCAGTTTCGTACCCAGTGCAAAGCTGGTGGTGCCACGTGCCACAAAACTCGCACTGCACCAATCCCATCGAGTGGCTTTCTGACGACCCACAAATGCATGCCATTATGTCATTGGTGTCTCCATCTTTGAGCTCATCTGGAGTTTGAGGTAAGTGGATTGACAACAACCGAGGTGTTAAGGACGAATTTCGATGGTTCAAAATGAGTGCGATCACCTCAACAGTTTTGCCAAGACCCATTTCATCAGCGAGGATACCACCGCGCACCGATGAAAAATTCATTTCAATGGGTCGGAGCTGTTCTTTATGCACTTGAAGCGAGACAGTTGATGTAGCGCTGTAGAACACTGCACAGAACGGGTCGTACGCCTGCAAGTTTCTTGCGGTTGCATCATTAAACGCGACACACACGTTTAGAGAGAAGCCGTGTTGCTCGTACGACTTTTCCCTTGAAAGCATCCAGGACACTGCAGCTTTTTGGTACCTCCGCAATGTCGGAAGAAGATCTCTAGAGGTCGCTTCGGCAGCATCATACTCACTGATATCGCGACGCAACTGCTGCGGGGCATCAATTTGTGCATAGATTTCAGGCAGTGAAAATGTTTGGCTTTCAAATTGTGAGCACACAGCACTATTGTTTCCGACAAAGCGATCATATAGTACCTCAACCTCATTCCAGTACCGAAATCTGCACGTCATATCCGTATCTGCCACTTCGTTCTCTGCATTGTGGGTCTTTTTCAATAACCAAATCATAACGTGGTGCATGGCACGCATCGGATTCGCTCGTGGTGCTGCTGATACTGACACCATACTGCAATGCTCCATGTACTTGCGCCATGCTACAGTGACTGAAAAGTTGAAATTCCACTCGTTATTTTCTTCTTTTTTTGCATTTATATGTAGATTCAGCAACCCACGCTCCCCCAACGTGGCAATGTGCGATTTCCATCCTTCCTTCGTGTTTGGGAAGAGCTCAGCTAGCGATACTAGTGTTTCTGTGGACTGTTCTTTAACCTGCAGCTTTACTTGATCATTCTCTAAAAGTGTCAGGTCGATTTGCAATTGGGTAGTAGTACAATTGCAGCATAATAGAGATAGAGAGGGGGTGACGGTGGAATCCACAGGGAATTCGAGCTTCAACGTGCTGTCTTCAGCCCAACCACCGACTGGCTCGACATTGGAGAGATAAAGAGGCTCGGTGCGTTGTCGCTGGGAGGAGCGACGACGCTTGCTTCCTTTCTGTCGCTTCGAGACGTTGCCCAGTGGCGAGTCGAGCGACCGCTTCTTCGGAGTTGACTTACGACGCGGCATGTAAAAGCTAAATGGAGATATTGAACGAAATGGTGTACAACACATAGAAATAGCTTGATTAGAAATTGTTGATTTTTATTACGACATTCATTTCGCTCAGGTCGCAAGTTAATCATGGCCGAGGAGATTACTAGTAAAGTATATACTTGTTTTGATTGCCTTGGTCGATATTTGGTTCATTTGGCTCATTGATATGTCTCTTCTCGGCGGTACGCCGTCGTAAAGGTGCAATCAAGACTAAATTGTTAGCATGAGTTGATCCCATGCATTGACAATGTTTGTTGCAGTGATGTAGCCATGCTATCCAGGTGCTGCTCTAGAGAGTCAAGGGTTGCTGCTGTCTGGGATTGCCGATGTGCCATCCAGGCATCCATCTCGCGCGAATAAATAGTTGTCAATCCGCATTTCTGAAGGTGAGACGCATTGGCAGACTGCATAGGTTTCCGCTTGCGGCACAGCTTAAACTGGTGTGCGGCCTTCTGTAATTCTCGATCTTTAACCTGTTTGTTCCATCGCTTTGAGATACCACCTTCATTACCTAGATATCGCATCCAAGCCGCGTGTATGAGTCTAGCAGCACATACACGTAGAGCATGCTCCCACTTCAATCTGTCCATCGCAGATAACACTGCATGCTCTTGCTTGGTGCCCTTTAGCGAGTCAAGAAACTCAGACGTCATAAGAGATATAAAAGCCAATCCACCAAAAACTGAACCGAGCACGATCACAACGCGTCCGCCCATTGTGATCGGGTACGAGTCACCGTACCCGACACCTGTCATCGTGACGAGAGTGAGCCACAGCGCGTGGTCCTCTCCATTAAGTTTGGACGGAAATGGCCGCTCAAAAATGGAGACGGCCGCTGCTGTGCTCATCCAGAGCGTCACGAAAACCGTAAGAAGTACTTTGGCAGGTCGTAACGCAAATGATATCCGGAAACTCCACCACAGTGAATCTACTGGTGCGTATTTTCCAGTGACTATTGCAGGGCTCATCGTTGTTGCCTTATCTGCAATCACTTGTTTCAAGAGTTGATTGCGAATTATGCGTGCAAACCAATAAAGACGCACCAACACGATCATATTCACGATTTCCAGCGGATATGTGTAGAGAAGTTCACATCCAAGCTTGTCAGTCGCCATCGTCAGAGGTTGGGGACACCCTGAAATTTCTATTAGTGATGTTCGGGAAGCGAATAGCGCTGTTCATCAAAGTACATTTGACCATGTACAAACGGGGGAAGGAAAACCCCACAGAGCAGCATTTCAGCGAGAAGTGGGAGGAGAAGGAGACGAGGCGACTTCCAGAGCGAATTTCGACTATCTGGTGGTATTTGATTCCGCAATGTCATGATCTCCATCTTTATGCAGTATCGAGAGTGTACTTGATGGAGTAAAATAAACGTAATCAGCAACAGCAATGCCGCATACGTTTCTCCTGGAGCCTGTAAGGGTAGATCACGATGATATTTAGCAGAGGAACGCCATATTGCACGAAATTGCAGCCACACTGTAAGTACTGAGAGCCCTGCTAACAATATACAGAAGCTGTCGTTGCGAGCACGTAGTTTATACAACAACCGCAAACGTTGCTGAGTATTAAAAATGCGCTTTGTAGTCGCAGACATGGCTCTATTCAGCCTCACCAACGTCTCAGTACTTCCGTCTTGAGTGTCAGATAACCCGAGGAAAACGGCGAAACACATCTTACAGCACTCTTGCTTTGAGAGCCAAAACAGTGAAGCTGTAGCGAGCAACACTATGGCGAAAGCGGGCACGCGATCCCATTCGGACCATGGGAAGTATCGGCTTAGCGAGCCGGCTTGCAGGATCCGGTAGCTCGTTGCATCAAGATTCAGGGTACTTAAATCAGTGTACGTAGTGTTCAACGGCAGGACTCTGTACGATGTCAAGTTGACGTATTGTCCAAACCCATGTGGTGAATAGTTAGCTACTTGCAGGAATTGGCAAGTTTCGAGAGGTAACAAAACTGCCCCCACAATAAATCCTCCTATCCATTTACTAGAAAATGACAATTTGAATTGAACAGGAAAGTGTAAAGTAATTTGATCCAAGTGCAATCCAAACAATCGAGTGCCAACCGGCGAAACAAAGCTCGGGAAATCCCAGTCTTGTATGATCCAGAGCAGATCCAGCGCCACGACAAGAGAACTGAGCAATGTGTTCCACGACGCATTGCTTAACCATGACTCCAAGTCATTCACGCTGTCTTCCATGTCAAGTTTCCACTGAATCCATTCATTCTGTAATTTAGAAATTCCGCCAAAGTAGACGCCAACGGTAAAAAGCACAACTACGGAAACCCAGCACCATAGAATACGTACAGCCAAAACTCCATTATACACTCGTCGCACGGGTGCCAGCCAATTTCCAAACAAAACGCGATTGAACTCACGATCCTGAAGAATCCAATCAAGCGTCACCAAAAATTTCAAGACGCTCAGAGTGAGCAAATAAGTCGACAAACTCGTTTGCATCTTCAGTTGGCTCAGGCTTGTCCACGTTTCGTTCATGTCCTCAGGACAAATTAACTCCGTGATGATAGACCCCTGGACAATCTTTCTGACCGGATACATCACTATTACCCAAAGAAACGGGAATGTTGCAGTCATAAATGTCCAGGAGCCGTTAGATGACCCTACGTTCCACACCTGCTGTTGCACCATCGGAGAATCACGTGCACCACCAGAAACGAATGTGCGTCGAGACATTAAATTTTGTTGATTTGTTGGTTCAACAAGAGTGAGACCTCGATTAGCTCCAGAACTTGAGGCGCTTGAGAGCTTGGAGAAAGACTGTGTGGCGCGACGATAAGACCCAACCCAGTTCCATTGACGCTGCACCAGTCGCGGATACGCCACCACCCGCAGAAACAACAGCAACGAGACGCTCAACACAATCTGGAAAATGAGCTTCGGCCACGTGAAGCCTGTGATTGCAGTCTTTACGAAGTCTCCATACACGGGGAAGCGGGCGGGGGTCTGTAGCGACGTTAACAATGGGGAGGTGACGCCCAGATAGAAACACAAGAGCAAGTGGATGAGGCAGCACAACACGCGCAATACTGGATGCCGAAGCGACGTGACCACCCACACGGACTTGAGATACACCTCATCCCTGGGGTCGGAAGGATCTTCGCTCTCGAAGCGAAGTTTGGCTTCCGTCAGCGATGGCGACTCCATCTGGAGCATTGTGCCGATTTCTAGATGCACATTTACAGCACACCGACAGTACAAAATCAGGTTAGAACCAAGAAATGTACACCTTTATTTAGAACGCACTATTTCTTTAATTCAAATTAAACGACATGACATCTACGATTGCGATGGTCTTGTTTCTAGTTGTTGCGGACGTGCGTTTTCACTCTGTGTACGCTCAATGTACTAGTATTGTTTGCTCTCATGTGCACGTTATCCCTCCTTAGACGTACGTGATGGTGCTGGTCGAGTACTTGCAGAGCGATCCTGACGGACCAGCACCCAGCTCCTTCGGCTCACCCGATGTCGAGCCTTGTGACCACGCACAGACGTCCACCTTCTTACCCTTGATCTTGATGTTCTCGATCGTGGCCTGGTCACCCCAGTTCTTGTTAACCGTCACGATGCTCTTCTTGCCGTTTACGGCGTACACGTTCTTGACAGTCACCTTACGCGACTTGTTCCCACAAGTGCCACATGAACGGTAAAGTTTGCCGAAGTCTTGCGCGTAGAATCCCTCGATAGACACCGTGCCGAGGCCGTTGTGCTGCACGACCTTGTCATCGGCTGATCGTGCGCCACCGCCGATCACCTTGGACACACTGCTGGCCGAACCGCCCTTGATGCTGAGAGCATCTTCGCACACGTCGTCCCACCACACATTCTGAATCGTACAACCGCTCTGGTCGCAGTGCACACCCTCCATTTGGTCCTTTCCGATGATCACGTTCTTGAGCGTGGCACCAGACTCTACGAGAAAGACAGCCGTCTTGGAGCCGCTCTCCTCCTGGCCATTGCACTTGATGTCCTTGCGCTGGTACGTTTTCATACCACCGTCAAACACCTCACCCTTCTTCACCGTGTAGGGCTCTGAGAAGTAGACGTTACCCTTGCTGGCGGGCCACGAGCCCGTGGGCATCGAAGCGGCCTCAGAGCGCATGGATGCAGCCGAAGCGACAGCAGAGGTGGCGACTAGCGCGATAGCGACGGCGGCGAACGTGTTGACCATAATTGGAGAAGTTGACGTGGGGGTTAGCTAGTCAGGTAGTTTCTGGAGTTGGCTGTTGTGGAGAGCGCGAATTGGAAAATGAGCGAACGCTGAATGCTGTCATCGGCATTGCAGCAAAGGTGTCAACAGGAGTGGAGGAAGCTGGCGGGTTGCACCGAAGGCGGATGGATGGCACGATGCGATGGTCTGTTGTTGACAACAACTTGTTGCAGAAGGTTCAAACTCGAGCGGACGCTCCTGCTCACGTCGCCATTCTCAACTACTACTACACTGTCGTGTATATCATGCCCACTTGATCATTCAATCCAATTGCTCACCCAAACAGGCGAGGTGGACAACGGTGCAACTACCGGTATTCAGTGAAAGAGGGCGTCGTGATCCGCGCCGTTAGTGGGCTTTCACTCTCCTGAATACCATCTGCCACAACAGCTTTGGTCAGTGCCCACCGCTTTGTATGTTGCTGTGCGACGCATGCGCGAATTGACAACAGTGTTCACAGTGCTAAACTGCGCAAAGTAAGTCAGGTCGGGTGGATCAATGTTAAAGCAACCGACTGATCACTGGCATGTACCATTGCATATTGATACTGCAATTTGCTTGACATCCCTACAAGATACCACCCGTGCCATAACGATGTGCATCGGGTGGCGACTACCGCAATAACCACGAACAGGAATTGACCATGTGATGCCAACCAGCGAAAAGAGTGGCCTCGAAAGTGAATGGATGCTTGCTGTCTACTACGTGTTATGATCTCTACATTGACAACGATTTTCGCCGTTTGTAAGCGCGTAAGCTTGCTAAACACTTGCTATCGGTACACACTAGCTAACCGATAAGAGAGTTCATTCGATGAGGCTTGACCACAATGTGCCGTTGACCTGTTCGTTATGTTGTGCTTCCTGACGTCCCTCTGTTTCTCTAGTAAGAATCATGTCGTTGACCACCATCGCTTATTTATTTATTAATAATCTCCACCACCTTTACCACATTTTAGTCGACGGCATCTCCACCACCTCGACTAATCTCAAGTTGACATTCTCTACCACCGTTTAGTCGACGACATGTGAATCACCGATAGCAAGTGTGTAGCAAGCTTACGCGCTTACAAACGGCGAAAATCGTTGTCAATGTAGAGATCATAACACGTAGTAGACAGCAAGCATCCATTCACTTTCGAGGCCACTCTTTTCGCTGGTTGGCATCACATGGTCAATTTCTGTTCGTGGTTATTGCGGTAGTCGCCACCCGATGCACATCGTTATGGCACGGGTGGTATCTTGTAGGGATGTCAAGCAAATTGCAGTATCAATATGCAATGGTACATGCCAGTGATCAGTCGGTTGCTTTAACATTGATCCACCCGACCTGACTTACTTTGCGCAGTTTAGCACTGTGAACACTGTTGTCAATTCGCGCATGCGTCGCACAGCAACATACAAAGCGGTGGGCACTGACCAAAGCTGTTGTGGCAGATGGTATTCAGGAGAGTGAAAGCCCACTAACGGCGCGGATCACGACGCCCTCTTTCACTGAATACCGGTAGTTGCACCGTTGTCCACCTCGCCTGTTTGGGTGAGCAATTGGATTGAATGATCAAGTGGGCATGATATACACGACAGTGTAGTAGTAGTTGAGAATGGCGACGTGAGCAGGAGCGTCCGCTCGAGTTTGAACCTTCTGCAACAAGTTGTTGTCAACAACAGACCATCGCATCGTGCCATCCATCCGCCTTCGGTGCAACCCGCCAGCTTCCTCCACTCCTGTTGACACCTTTGCTGCAATGCCGATGACAGCATTCAGCGTTCGCTCATTTTCCAATTCGCGCTCTCCACAACAGCCAACTCCAGAAACTACCTGACTAGCTAACCCCCACGTCAACTTCTCCAATTATGGTCAACACGTTCGCCGCCGTCGCTATCGCGCTAGTCGCCACCTCTGCTGTCGCTTCGGCTGCATCCATGCGCTCTGAGGCCGCTTCGATGCCCACGGGCTCGTGGCCCGCCAGCAAGGGTAACGTCTACTTCTCAGAGCCCTACACGGTGAAGAAGGGTGAGGTGTTTGACGGTGGTATGAAAACGTACCAGCGCAAGGACATCAAGTGCAATGGCCAGGAGGAGAGCGGCTCCAAGACGGCTGTCTTTCTCGTAGAGTCTGGTGCCACGCTCAAGAACGTGATCATCGGAAAGGACCAAATGGAGGGTGTGCACTGCGACCAGAGCGGTTGTACGATTCAGAATGTGTGGTGGGACGACGTGTGCGAAGATGCTCTCAGCATCAAGGGCGGTTCGGCCAGCAGTGTGTCCAAGGTGATCGGCGGTGGCGCACGATCAGCCGATGACAAGGTCGTGCAGCACAACGGCCTCGGCACGGTGTCTATCGAGGGATTCTACGCGCAAGACTTCGGCAAACTTTACCGTTCATGTGGCACTTGTGGGAACAAGTCGCGTAAGGTGACTGTCAAGAACGTGTACGCCGTAAACGGCAAGAAGAGCATCGTGACGGTTAACAAGAACTGGGGTGACCAGGCCACGATCGAGAACATCAAGATCAAGGGTAAGAAGGTGGACGTCTGTGCGTGGTCACAAGGCTCGACATCGGGTGAGCCGAAGGAGCTGGGTGCTGGTCCGTCGGGATCGCTCTGCAAGTACTCGACCAGCACCATCACGTACGTCTAAGGAGGGATGACGTGCACATGAGAGCAACAATACTAGTACATTGAGCGTACACAGAGTGAAAACGCACGTCCGCAACAACTAGAAACAAGATCATCGCAATCGTGCTAGTGGAGTAGATGTCATTTTGAACTGAAATCATAAATCCCATCTTTATGGTTCCATGTCTATGTTATTGTGAAAACCAAGCAAGATGTCCAATTTATTTGCAAATCGATCGATTTAGTGACCTAATAAGAACGATATGCTATATATAAACGGAACACAGGTACCAATTATCGTAAAATGCGGATGGAGTGAGACAAGTGCATTGAGTGCGACATCAAGCGATTTGTAGGGGTGACACCTCCTCCAATATAAAAATTAAAAAAATCCTGTAAGATAGAATTAAGATAAACTTGTGCATTATGTAAAACTTATGCGCTAACGATAGTATTCTCAGCAGCTTCCAGTTGAAAAGTGCTGAAGACATCCTGTTCGTTACGGGGGCCAATAGGTATCAGATGAGCTTTCCTAAATCCGCTAATGATGGTAGCAGGCGTAATTTCAGCCCAAGCCTTCGCTACCATCAGCGACAGCATTGCACGGCGGTCGCTTGCTGTCTTTGGAAACGGATGGTCGACATGATACTCAA
This sequence comes from Phytophthora palmivora, assembly GCA_008079305.1. NCBI lineage: Eukaryota > Oomycota > Peronosporomycetes > Peronosporales > Peronosporaceae > Phytophthora > Phytophthora palmivora. The sequence continues at coordinate 12,639 of VOQZ01001031.1, read as the reverse complement.
TATACAGCCTCCTACACGCAGATGTACATCAGAAAACTGTGGCGAAGTGGCTCGGCAGAGATTGCTGTCTGCCGGAATACCCTTGCTCACTGTGCTCCGGACTACCGACTAACGGAGGGGGTACTCCGATTGTCCGCTGACGCTGAGCTTGGTCTCACCTTGTGTACCCGTCGGTGGGGCGGGTTGCACTCTTCCGGTGACGTGAAGATGCCTTGGTTGGTTGTAAGTTGAGGAACCGTATGGACGGTACTCGGGATTGTTTGATGATCGCGCGGAAACTTCTTCACGCGGTCGTCAGGTTGTAGTCGTAGATAAGCGTCCAATATATCTTGCTCGACGACTGGGGTGCCCTAGGGCGATGTGTCCTAGGGCGTGGTGTCCTTGGGTGTGTGGGGTCCTTTCCAGTGCTTACCGCTTACTATCGGCGGGGGTCTATCTGAGCACTGAGTCGATAACGAGCCTGGGCAAGCAATCCAGGTGTCGCTACGCCGTATACTCCGTCGCTTCGGTGATTCTTGTGCTGTCGGGGGCCAATATACGTTCCACCGGGATGCAGAGGTCACTAGCGAGGTACAAAGTAGAGTTCAGTCTTCGGGGGCCAATATACGTTCCGCCCGGAGTCAGGAAGCCACTTGTGCAGTATAAGGTAAAACTCAGTCTGTATTCAATGGAAACCCAAAGATCCTTCTTCCTATCCTCCTATGCATCTAACAACGCTCCCCCGCGCTGGCTCCTTCGCTCCTGACCATCCATAGTCATATGTACCATACTTGTGGTACGCCATATATCTGTTCGCCTGTCCATAGCCCATCCCGACAACTCGGGGTTGTCTAAATGATTGCACCATTTCGATCTCGGTCCAGATCGTGGGTCTCAGATCGTAAGTATCAGATCACGGGTGCCGGGATCGCGGGTAACCAGATCGCGGGTATTCAGATCGTGGGCCGACTGATGGCGGGTCGTGGGATTGTGGATTGCGTAATCACGGCATCATAGACGGGTCGCTTTCGGATTTGCTTGTCATGTCCCCGCCGCTGTCTGATCGGGTCCATCCTCGTGTCTACAAGTGACGTCACTTCGTCACAATCGTCCCCTGCGTACGGCGAGGTCGTACAGCGGCTTCCACGTACGCAATCTTTTCCACGCAAGTTCCTGATCACCCACAACGACATCTGCGCTAGGCGCCTCTCTTCGCAGTTCGTCTTTGCTCCAGATAGCCTCCAGTCAGCACCTCATGTCCAACTCCAGTTCTTCCAGCTCCCCTCGTCGACCTTCACGTAACGCACATGGTCCTTCTCCTTCTATTCCAGTTCCGCCTACGGTTCGAGTCGCCTTGTCCACCGTCGATCCTGCGTCGATGCGGGCTTCTCTTGAGGTGATCGCGGCTGCATTACAACACGCTACTGAGTTAGCTTCGCTCGAGGAAGATCACCGGACTCTCCAAGCCGCCTTTGTTGATCGTGAGGCCCGTATCCGTGAACTGGAGCAGGAATTACAAGACGGCTACGCCTCCGCAGCTCCATTTGTGCACTTCGTCGAAAGGCGATATGGTCTCATGCGCCACCAGAGGGATGAAGCTCGGGAATCACTCGCCGAATGTTTGAATGCCTTACAAGAGCGTCTGGATAACGCCGCCCAACTTGCCCGTCTGCGGGAGCGGCTCCGACTGGCAGAAGAGATTCACTCCGAAGAGACTACTCGACTGCACACCCAGATTGCCGATCTGGAGTCTCGTTTGGCTGCTGTCCGATCCACCGCAGCGGTTCAGAAATTCCGCCACCTTGCTCAACGTGTTACTGCTTTATCGAGTGAGCTGGCTGCGGCGACCACGGAGCTCGCGTCTAGTCGGGATTCGCTCTCCGCTCGTGATCAAGCGTTGGCTAATGCCACGGCCGAGTTGCAAGCGCATGAAGTCTCTCAGAAAGCGTTGGAGGACTCAGTAACTCAGCTCCAGAACCAAGTTGGTGCACTTGAGCGTCGACTGTCTCGGTCGCAGACGGAGCTATCCACGGTCTACGCGGCGCGCGACCGGTTCAGCGACGAGGCTGTCGCGGCTGAGGCAGAGTCTCTCCGACTCGCCAGCGAGTTGAAACAGGCGGTAGTGGAGCGAGATCGCTCTGCCACGGCCCTGCAACGATCTCGTAAGTACCCTGTTGTCCATATTCTTTTCTCCCCCATCTAATCATGTCCCTGTGTTGCGTGTTCTAGAAAGCCAGGTGAACTCGTTTCGGGCTGCCATAGCTCGATTGGAGGGTCGTGTAAGCGATCTTCAGTCGAATCACAACCGACTTCAGGCTCTCGAGAAGGAAATCCACGATCTCCAAGGCGCGAACGCGTCATTAGAGGCCGACATAGCTAGTGTGGGGGCAAACCGGCACGTCCTCGAGACGCAGTGTGAGCAGCTGACACGAGAAAGGGACTCAATGCGTGCGAGTCGGGACCACGCCGTCCAAGAGCGCGACGCCATCCGCACTCAGGTTGCTACTTTGGCTTCATCAGTGAGCGCTTCATCAGGCGGGGGTTCGACCCTTCTGTCTAGTTCCGCTTCCTCCAATCGGCACAGGCATAAGCGTGTTCGTAGCCGCTCTGCGAGTTCTCATCACGGGCGGTCTTCTCGTCGTCGGCGCCGGCTATCTCCAGTTCCGTCGCGAAGGAATTCACGCGGTAGATCGCGTCTTCGCCGAGCAGCGTCTGGGGCGATCTCATCTGATTCCGACAGTGACGAGTCTGTGCTTGCGGCATTGTCCGATCTGCGAGCTGATCGCCGACGTCGCGAGATTTCTTCCAGTGGATCGTCCCCAAGTCGTCCCATCTCCCTCGACTCTTCGTCACATGGGAATAGCTCGGAATCCAGTGACCTTGGTTCTTCCTCCAGCTGTTCCTCCAGTGTGGGTCGCAATCAAGGCGCTGACCAGGACGCTAATGAACGTGGAGACTCTCTTCCCGATGGATCTCCACCCGACAGCAGCGGCGACGGATCCGTTAACGGTTCGGATCACGACAGCGACCATAGCAGCGTGAGTGACGGAGCTCGTCCTCCCTGCAATCTGCTACTCACTTCCCAGCTTTTCGACCGACTCCCCCCACCGGTATGCCTCGTGACCATTGGGTCCCCGGCTATAGCGTTCGTACGCAGATCTCCGCAACTCACGTTTCCCCTTGGCATGTCAAAAGTATACGCCGGGTTTGCGTCCAAGAGTTGAACCTGGATCTGCTCTTCCACCACTTTTCGAAACCCAAGCTTTGGATATTTCCGCGGAGTTACTCCACTCCGTCAGCGGGACAGTGGAACCCGGAGCTCATTGACGAAACCCACGTCAGGGCATTGTATGCTGCGACTCCCTGGCGTGTGCTCACCACCGCCGTAGCGCCGATTTCGTTTGTACCCTCTGGCGCTCTGGAACCTGTCTTCCGGCGTTTCTCTGCTCTTCGGGATCATCACCAGCAAGCGTTATGGGAGGCTTCCCACTTCCTCCCCATATCCTCTGTTCTGCAATCCAGGAGTCCCTACCTCCGCGAACTTTGTCACGCCCGGAAACAACGTCGTTCCCGACTTGGAGCTGCTTGGAAGCGGTTTCTGCAGTGGGTGCTGAGGTGCATGGTAGCTGGTGAGTGCGACCTCGACGTGCTCCTCGATCCATTCATCGTACATTATCCTCGCCACGGCGAGCAATCCCGATGGTATCCCGGCTTCAACTGCAATCCAGCGCCGGCCGATCTGATTGACGGTCTACGTTTGGCCGATGACGCTGAGCCGTGGCGTAACCAGTTTCGTACTCGCATTCAAGATCACCCGGGATCTCACTTGGCTCGTCTTGCGGGGAAATTCATCCCGGTGGCGTAGCTGGCTAGCTTCATCCGAGTGACCCCAGCGTCTGGTTCTCCATTTTGAATATCATTCCTTGAATTCATTCCTTAACTGATTCCATGCATACTTTTCCACCTTAGTGCACAGCCTCCCTGTGCACTCTTCATCCGTTTCCGTCCGTGGCAACCTACTTACCACGGATCGGGCCCAATCCTTCTTTAGTACACAACCACCTTGCGCACTCCTTCTCCGTTCACAGTCGTCGCGGCCAGCCCGCTACGATCTGCCCCCCTCCTCTTCATGGGATTGCATTACGCTAAAACGGTTTCGACTCGTGCGGTCACGCTCGTACTCGTGTAGAAGTGCACCGCAGTTCAAATCGGCCTCATCCACCCACGATGGTTCTTCGTAACCCTTCCAGCGCACCTTGTACTCTTTGTGCACTCGTCCATACCGCGTGCGCCTTCCCGATCGCACGTCTATGATCTGCTCCACTTCGAATTCGCCGTCCCCGAGCGGCATCTCCCAGCTATCTTCAGGAAGTAACGCTTCGTCGAAGTCGACTCGGTCACCTTCTTCGATAGTTAGTGTTTCTACGGGGCGGTCTGGGAACGTCTTCACCGGTTTCAACTTGGATAGGTGCACGATCGGGAAAATGCGGTAGCCCGATCCCGTGGTTTCCAGCCGTGCTGCATGATTACCGATCAACTCTGCTACTCGAAATGGCCCGTGCCACATGTGCGCAAGCTTCCGTGCAAATCCCTCCTTCACTCGATCCAGATATAGCCATACCTGTGTCCCTTCTTCGATGCCGTGTGGTCGAACGTGCTCGTTGTGTTGGTCGGCCCTAGACCGAATAGCTTCGCGTAGCTTCTGATTAACCGCTTCTCTGGCCAGGAGGTATTGTTTTTGTATTTGATACCTCCACCTTCGTGGCACCACGTCCTGTTTCCGGGTCGACCCTATCGGCATTACGGCTTCCAATGTTGACCTCGGGTCCCAACCGTGCACCAGGTAGAATGAAGTGTCCCCACGCGTCGTATCCTGCGCGGTGTTGAGTGCGAATGTTAGGCGCTCGGCGTAGTCGTCCCAATCTTGTTGGTTGACATCCGCGACATACATCTTTAACGCACGCGTCAGTGTTTGTACAGTCCGTTCGGCTTTCCCATTGGCCTGTGGGCGGTACGCCATAGTAGCGCTCTGCCTCATCTTCACCATGCGGTTGAATGCCCGGAAAAATTCCGACATAAACCCGGGTTCTCGGTCGTGCCTGATCACCTCGCTGGCGCCGAATCTGCGGAAGACGCATTCTTCGTAGTTTTCAGCTATGGTTTGTGCTTCCCTTGACGAGCTCGCTTTAGCGATCACGTACCCCGAGAACACGTCGGCCCAGATTAATAACTCCGTATTGCCTTTGAAAGACCGCGGTAGCGACGGGATATGGTCCATTGATATTACCTGAAATGGGTACGTACCCTGGATATTCCCAGGGGACTCTCCCTGTACGGAGGGTCGTCCTTTGCCGGTCTCACAGTCTGTACATTCTCCCACGTATCTCTGCACACTTCGGTATAAGCCTCGCCAGTGGAAACGCGATCTAATTCTTTGGTACGTTCTTCCGATGCCCTGATGCCCTCCCTCAATACTGGAGTGATAATGATGTAGAAAATCTTGCTGTAGGCGTTCCGGGACAACTAGCTTGACGGCTCCGTCTCTGTCATCGTCCCGACTCACACGTCTGGGGCAAAAGAACAAAAGGTTGGCTTCGTCGACCTCATATTCCGACGCGATCTTAGAACACGCTTTCGCCTCGTCGGCTGTCAAGTTCTTCACGTCTCCTTTCAGATATGCTTTCAAGTCCGCGATCCACTTCTCCTCATTCTGGGCCGTCCGAATTCGTTCGCATCGTATACGCTGTACGATGTCTTCCGCTAGGATCGTGGATCGCGGTCGCGATCCGTTTCTTCCTCGGGTCACCGCCGACACGTGTATCACAGCCTCGGGCGTTTTGGGTCGTAATAATTCGTCTAGCCGGTTTAGAGTCAGAAGATCCTCGCGATCTTCTTCTGCGGTGACGACCTCTCCCTCTTGGCGTTGGAGGGCGGAGCTCGCTAGTCGGTCGGCGCTCTGATTCCAGTCTCTCTTCACATGCAGAAAGTCATGTTGGGGCCACGATTGCAGCCGATCTAATGCCTTTTGGCGAAGCAGTTGCAGGCCCGGGGCCTTACAATCGATCTCGCCCCGCATTTGTCGGATCACTAAATTGGAGTCCCCGCAGATCACTACCCGTCCCCTGTCTCTAGCGGATAGCAGATCGAAACACAGCAGGAGCCCCCGGTATTCAGCTTCGTTGACGGTCAAATCTTCGCTGTAGTCGGACATCGCTTCGAGGATGGACCACTCCGGGAGCTTCCAGATAATTGCACTGAATGCTCCCCCCTTCCTCTTCGTACGTGCAGATCCGTCAAAGCTTGCGACCAGCAGCGCCTCTTCCGGCCCGATCGTCGGCAACGGAGTGCTAAGGTTCTTGCGCGGTTGCTTCCTAGGCGCGATCGCTACTAACGCCTCATCTACTTCATCTCGCGGTGTAATGCTCTCGCGATAGCCCCCAGTATCTCTTCTTCCCCTCTGGCACACTTCGTGATTTCGAGCGTCCAACACGACAGCAGCGCGGCCCACTTCCCCAGACGTCCGTCGAAACCCGACGAATTCAAGAGCCAGGCCAGTGTGGAATATCGTGACAACACTTTGATCGGCCGCGTTACCAGTTGAGTGTAACATATATCCAAAATCCGAAGGAGAGCCAGGACCTCTTTGTCTACCATCCCGTAGTTGATCTCGTTGGACTTCAGGGTGCGGCTGGTGAACGTCACTGGCCAGTAGACTCCGTCGTACTCTTGCATCAAAGCTGCGGAGATGGCCCACTTGTTCGCGTAGAGGACAATTACTGGTGTTTTAGAGGGATCGAAGTGCCGCAAGGTCGGGGTTGCAACTATTTTCTCCTTTAGTCTGATGAACGCAGTCTTCGCTTTCGCCCAGCGGTCGTCCTCGTTCGCCTTTGTCGGATCGCCCCCAGGTTTCAGACCAGCCGAGTTGATCTTGTTGGCGCGGCGCAGTTCATGAAAGTCGGACTCGCGTAACTCATACAGGACTGCTGCGTAGACTGCGAAATCCTCGATGAAACGGCTATAATAGTTCAGGCTTCCCAAAAAGGACTGCATCGCTCGCAGAGTTTGTGGGAACGGCAGATTCGCCAAGTTGTCCAGATCCTTCGGACTCGCTTCGAGCCCATTCGCCGATACCTGGTGGCCCAAATATGCAACCTTGCGGTATCCCCAGGAGCTCTTTATTACGCTGATCGACAGGTTCCAACGGTCGCAGGCGTCGAGCAGTTTCTCGACCTTCTCGCAGAGGTCGCTCCACGAGTTTGCGGTTACCAAAATATCGTCAATGTACGACCTTCTTCCCAAGACTGACGGTCCGGATTCGGGATCCGGTTCGCCTTCCGTGAACACGTCTTTTATTCCCTCGTGGTGGTGTCCGGGACCGATACGCAGATGTCCATATAGTGCGTTGTCTACGAGACGTTGATAGATTTGCGGCGCATTTTTTAGCCCGAATGGCATACGCGTCCATTCAAATAGCCCGAAAGGAGTGATGAAGGCAGATATTTTTCGCGCGCGTTCCGTCATCGAGACTACCCAGAACCCACTTGCCATGTCCAAGGAACAGTACCAGAGCACTTTGTCTAAGTCTTCCAAGAGATCGTTAATCAACGGCATGGGGTACACCATCAGTTTCGTCAAGCTGTTCACCAGCCGGTAATCGATGCAGAGTCGGATATCCACCCCATTCTTCTTTATGATGATCACGATTGGTGAAGCCCAAGGTGAGGTCGAGTGCGTGATGATCGTTGCGGACAGTAACCCCTTGATGAGATCGGACAACTTCTCCCGAAATTGTGGAGCGACCCGTCGGCAACGTTGTGCGATCGGCGTCGCTCCTCCCACATCGATGTCGCAGATCGCGCCTAATGCAGCGGGCGGTAATGCGTTCCCCTTCCCAATCAAGAGATGGGCTCTCTTCCAGATGATTTGCCGAAGTCTGTCGATCTCTTCTGGGGTATTAATCTCAGGGTCTCCCACCTGGAGGTCATCGATGGTGACTTCCTCCGTTGTGGTTACCACTTCCGGCAACACCGCCATTTGGCTCTCGACATCTTCGGCGAACAAATCACCGCCCTCGTGGATACACACTTGATCTGCTTCATGTAGCTCCTTCCCATCATCCTCCTGCAGTGAGTCCCGATCTTCCGGCTGCATCTTCGTTTGATCCGGCTCTGGATTCCCTGGTGCTTCAGTGAACACCTCATCCACTTCTCTTCCTTCCTCGTGCTTGATACCAGCTCCTGAGGGGCCTACCTTCGGCTCTCCCTTTGGATCCGTTGCTTGGGTCGTAGCGACCTTAGGATGATTCGCTTGTCGCGTCAGGATCTGAGTCGGGCGATCGTATCGAGGTCGCTCAACCATCGGTCCCGCGTCACATCGTCCGATCCTGCGTCTTCCCGTCGATCCGTCGTTGCCTCGAAAGCAAGACTCTGCCATTCGTTATACCGGCGTGAACCTATGGAGACGAAGCCGGCTTGTCGTGGTATGTGATCTCCTGATAACCAGATTCCAATCCATGTATCGTCGAAAAGAGTTAGAGGCTGGTTGGACAAGTTGGTTATTCGCAAATAGCTGCGCCGACCCAGTCCCTGGACGAGTGTTGGCACCCACCGTTCACCTCGCGTGATCCACAACTTTTGTCGATCTGTCCTGCGCGGATAGATTGGAACTTCCACCGAGTCCGCGACAGGAACTTCGATGTCATGACCCAGTTCTAATCGTCTCGAGTGCGCGCTGAATAACTGGCGGCGACCTGCCAACTGGATACGCACCTCATCAGGGAGGCAAAGTGTTCCGTCTGCAAGGTCCAGCCGTATTCCGGCAGGCACCATAAAGTCCATGCCGAGGATAGCCTCTTGGCCTGACAGGGACCCGACCCATGCGTCAAAGTAGTATACCAGCGTTCCAGCCAGCGTGACTTTGATTTTGGTACGTCCTTCGGTCATGTAGGCGTTTTCTCCTATACCGACACATTCTTGCCTCTGACTGTCGTCAATGTAGCATCCGACCTTACGAGCAAAGGTGGAGTCCACGATCGAGACTTCCGCGCCGGAGTCAAAGAGTAGGGTGGCCCTCTCGTTGTTGAGCTTACCCACTGCCTTGGCTTGTTTGAACCACTTCCCCGGAGCATGGTACTTCCAATACCCGCGCGACTCTCCTGGCAACAGGTCCAGTTCCATAACCACATTTGAACGGGCATATTCATCCTTCCGCAGACTCGCAATCGCCCAGGTATGGTTCCCATGCATTTCACGTGTATTGTATGTCGAGTTTTCCCGATTACTAACCTTCAGTGGCCCCGCTTTCTTCTCGACGTATGCATATATGCAGATCTTAGAACGCTCGGCACCAGATTCCAACCTGGCGAGCGTTCTAATTTAACATCTTCTCCGCGTCAACGGGCAACATCCCAGCGTGTTTGGTGGGGACGTACCACTGACGGATCAAATTGTAAAATTCCTCCATCGGACATTTTCCGGCTTCGTGGATCTCTCCGCATGCACGACAGACAAACAGGCAATGGTCAGAAGGGTGGCCTTTCCGATTGCACTTCTGGCACGTTAACCTCTTCCAGCAGCCCAAGTCGTCATGTTTAGACGATCCGCAGTGAGTGCAGCGTGTTAACTTCGGTTTTCCGTCGTCCCGGGGTGGGGATCGCGGGTTTTCCTGGTTATCGCGGCCGGCAAAGGCGGCTACGTATATCTGACGGAACTCGTCCTCCGATCCCGAGTCTCCAGTATCCGATTCGGATTCACTGGAATCCGACGTCGTTCGTACCGCTTGCACTGCTCGGGCCGTCTTCGGTGGACGGCATTAGGCGTTGGGGCCGCCTTCTGCCGGAATCTGTTGGATCCGGCATGTGCCTTCCCTTGGCGAGCTTTGGCTCGCTGACGAGCACGCAACGTATCTTCTAAAGCATCCGCGTCTGCTAGTCGCAGTATGGCTAGCTGATCGGCCAAGTCGCGATCGTCCAGTGTCTCGATGTAGTGTTCCACGTGTTCGCGTCTCGTTGCTTCGGGACCGTCCTTAATCTGCAGCTTTGCTCTGAGGCCGGCGACGTTCAAACGATGCAAGTACTCCAGTGGTGACTCGTCGGATCGCTTTCTTGCGTGGTAGTATTGTCTTGCAACGGATACGCCTTGCCCGCAGTATTGCGTTTGAAACTTTCCCAGCAGATCCTTCCAGTTGCTTCGCGTGGAACGACTCAGTTGTCTATACCAATTGCGCGCTGGACCAGTCAGCAGATCACCAAAGACGAGACATTTCTCACCGTCCAAGGCTTGGTCGCGAACGAACGCGGACTTTACTTTGCCCAGCCAGCTTCTTGCACGGTCTTCGTCGTTCTCCTTGCCTGAGAACTCCTTGAGTTCCGAGATCGCAGACACTCGGATACGTGGTGCGGCGACACCGGCTCTGGGCTGGGTCCCCGATGATACGCCTGCGGACGCCACCAGTGCTGGCCGGGGTACGTCGATGCTGAGGTCATCCGGGTCGAATTCACCCTGGTAGCCACTGTGTGACCCCACAGACTCCATTTCGACATCCCTCATTCCTCGGGGATCAGTTTGCGGTTCAGTCATTGGATGCGTTCTTGCCGTTTGCTGTTCCTTGAGGAACCGGTCCATCGCTGCATTGAAAAATGTATGCATACGATCCGAGTTCAACGGGGCGTACGCCGTTCCTGGCTGATTTTGGCTTGCGTTCGCCTTGCGCTCGTGTAGCATTGATGATCCTGAGGGTCCCAACGTCATACGCTGTAGATCCACTGAAGTATCTGATCCTGCTTCCGAGGTGGCCGACGCGTATTGGGATGAACCGGTCTGATACTCAGGACTCCGGAAAGTCGTCAGCTTGGGCGTTTCTCTGAGAGTTTTGCTGCTGGTCAGTGGCACCAGCAATTTGTGCAATGTCGCCGTTGCATCCTGGATCGCAACCAGTTCCAGATCAAATAGCACATTCGCATCAAAATGCTTCGGCTCGATGCCTGCTTCTTTCATCGTGCGCATCAAGATTTGGACTGCTTCGAGCTTGTTGGAGGTTTCGATGAGCGCTGTCACTGGCCCTTGCGGCATGTTACTCATCTTTGGGCGCATGATTTTCATGACCGGGTTTTCGGTCAGGAATGATGTCAGCTCCCTCTGATAGTAAGTCAACGCAATCTTGTCCGCTGCCCAGTTCTGCGTCTCTTCGCGGCCTTCGACATCCGAATCAGGCGCCTTCAGCTTTTTCCGCGTGGATTTCGGTTTTTTCTTCTTCGAGGCTGCACGCGACGCTGGAGGGGTAATGGTGGATGAAGGTCTATCGGCTTGCGCCAATGGGCCTTCATCCGGCGAAACGTAACGCGAGTTACGTTCCGCGGGGGCTCCCGCGGGAGCCTGGGGAGGAGGTCGAGGTTTCTCTTCGAGGTCCATCGCTGGGCCTCCCTCCTTGTCATCAACAGAGCTCCTCCCAGCGCTCTGGCGATGAGTGTATCCTGCTTCACTCAGCAGCGTTTGCGGCGATACACCTTCCGCTAACGCCTCAATCCCGGGTTCCAACTTGATCTTGGTGGCATCTTCGTTGGACTCACGGTGAAATCCCTGTGAGTCACCAGAAGATCCGGGCACGCGCACCATTGTGGCGAAGTGGCTCGGCAGAGATTGCTGTCTGCCGGAAGGCCCTTGCTCACTGTGCTCCGGACTACCGACTAACGGAGGGGGTACTCCGATTGTCCGCTGACGCTGAGCTTGGTCTCACCTTGTGTACCCGTCGGTGGGGCGGGTTGCACTCTTCCGGTGACGTGAAGATGCCTTGGTTGGTTGTTGTAAGTTGAGGAACCGTATGGACGGTACTCGGGATTGTTTGATGATCGCGCGGAAACTTCTTCACGCGGTCGTCGGGTTGTAGTCGTAGATAAGCGTCCAATATATCTTGTTCTACGACTGGGGTGCCTAGGGCGATGTGTCCTAGGGCGTGGTGTCCTTGGTGTGTGTGGGGTCCTTTCCAGTGCTTACCGCTTACTATCGGCGGGGGTCTATCTGAGCGCTGAGTCGATCACGAGCCTGGGCAAGCAATCCAGGTGTCGCTACGCCGTATACTCCGTCGCTTCGGTGATTCTTGTGCTGTCGGGGGCCAATATACGTTCCACCCGGGATGCAGAGGTCACTAGCGAGGTACAAAGTAGAGTTCAGTCTTCGGGGGCCAATATACGTTCCGCCCGGAGTCAGGAAGCCACTGTGTGTAGTATAAGGTAAAACTCAGTCTGTATTCAATGGAAACCCAAAGATCCTTCTTCCTATCCTCCTATGCATCTAACAACCTCCCCCGCGCTGGCTCCTTCGCTCCTGACCATCCATAGTATGTACCATACTTGTGGTACGCCATATATCTGTTCGCCTGTCCATAGCCCATCCGACAACTCGGGGTTGTCTAAATGATTGCACCATTTCGATCTCGGTCCAGATCGTGGGTCTCAGATCGTAAGTATCAGATCACGGGTGCCGGGATCGCGGGTAACCAGATCGCGGGTATTCAGATCGTGGGCCGACTGATGGCGGGTCGTGGGATTGTGGATTGCGTAATCACGACATCATAGACGGGTCGCTTTCGGATTTGCTTGTCATGTCCCCGCCGCTGTCTGATCGGGCCCATCCTCGTGTCTACAAGTGACGTCACTTCGTCACA